>JAIFHC010000621.1:0-50000 GCA_021229015.1 Solen grandis | reverse complement strand
TGAAATAAATAAGATTTGATTTGATCTCGAGGTTTTAGTTTTAACCCTTTCCCTCATATAGACTCATTTTGACGCACTCAATAGGTGCCACATAAAGCCTGATCTGCAGAAAACCACAGTTAAACCTTACCAAATTTAATTACAAAATCCTCATTTCCAGACCACTGAGGAGCAGCGAACAACATAAAACCAGATCAGCCTGCGAGTTACTCGCAGGCTGATCTGGTTTTATGTTGTTCGCATAGGTCTTTTCATGGTTTCCTCTATGAGGGAAAGGGTTAAGGGTGTCCTATCTGTTTAGTTTGTTCCCGTCATCAAATTTCAATGAAGTTTTGTTTTAATATTGAGAATAAATTGTATTAATCTTATATTTGATTATTTATATTTTTCTTCGAATAATTTTACTAAAATAGATATAAAATACTAGGTTGCCAATTAGAAATTCGTTTCAGTGTAGACAAAATCAACAAATAACTAAAATATTGTCGGTGGGCTGTTGAACGCAATAAAGTAAACAAGTAACAAATGTAATACTTTGAACTGAGATATCCTTTTTAACACGGTTTCTTTTCGCACCTGTAAAAAAAAGTGATCATATCCCTGTGGAAGCATATTATAATTAATTAATTAATTAACTAATTTACAGTCTCATTACAGTTCTAACATACAAAATAAGAACCGTATGTTTTACACATCGCTGAGCTCTGAAACGTGTCGTACGTGCCACGTGAGGTTTTAAGCTTTTGCATGGCAAATTTGATCACGTGTCGATTGAAATCGCGTTTCATCATCAGGTAACAAAACAGCTTCTCAATGTATGCGGTTCGCAGAAAGAACAATAACGTGAGTTTAATATAACCGTTACTGTTTCGTAAGAAGTGGTTGTGAAGCTAAATTTGATACTAAACAGGACAAAAAAGTCGGGTAGAATGACCTGACTGATGTGGAAAGTTTGACAGTGGTTTGTCGAGATTTACGATCTTCCGAATATTCGCATAGTCGAGTACATGTGCATATATTTCTCAGCCAAAAGTTTGTAGGTCAAATTTAAACAATTCCATTTTATGATTGGACAAAACAAGTGCATGTAGTAGGTAAATAATAAGATAAAGAGATTTGTTTGTATGTTTGTTTGCTGGGTTTAACGTCCCTCCGACAGTATTTCAGTCATTGGGAGACGATGTCTACTTAACCGATATAGTGCTGCCACACTGCAGTATCACGCCGTAGACATGTGGCGTGATACCACACCTAGTCACATTATCCTGACCCCCGGCCAACCAGTCCTGCACTACCGTTATATGCTGAGCGCCAAGCAAGGGAGCTATAACAGTACCGTTTTTTACGACTATGGTATGTTGCGACCGGAGAACGAACCCACGATCTCCCGCTTCCGAGATAAGTAGGTAGATTAGTTAATAAAGATTTTTAAAAAAAATATATTACATATTTTGAATAATGGCCACTGAGTGAAGAGCTGCGAACGATATTGCAATGAAATATTTAACTTGAATCCTTGTAACCTAGGCCATAAACTTAATAGTTTAGCTTATGTCTGAGAAAGATAACTTCGGTCTTGCGTGCCTTAGCCCATTCCTACACAGTCAATACTTAAGCATGTTTTTGTCTGAGGTCAAAAAGGTGCCAAATACTTCATCCATTGAAAATGGATAATTTAACTCAGTAAATATGGTGTTACTGGGGAACTTCAGAAATAACGAGAGTATCTTTATAATAGTACGTTTTTATCATGCTAGTGAGATAATGTCTAAGCCATTCACATCTAATCGGTAGAAAGGGAAAAAAGTTTTTTTTTTCTAATCTCCCACGTTTATGTTGGTGAAGCCTTTGTTTCCTAAAAATATATCCGGGAAGTGTAGGTCACATCGTACGGGAAAAACTCTATTGTTTGTAAACGCGCTTCGGGGAATTCCGGTTTAACACAGAATACAGTATCCATTAAGCAGGTGCTTGCCGCACCACGTGACACATTCTGAAACATGGCGTCCTCATGAAACATGGCGTCCTCATTAGTCCCCGGAAGCAAATTTGTAAGTGTTGTAAAAAGAATAAATTTGATCAGTCATATGACGCACAAGGGAAAAGAAATTATAAACATACGTTTTATGAATTAAAAACATAGGTTCAATTACGTTCGTAACGCTATTGCCTAAGATGTAGAAACCACCTTTTGTTACGTACAGTTGCATATGGTGACCATGCGTTTGTATATGGGTATTGACAGAAGGAATATACACAGATAGTCAGGAGATGTGTGATCATTAAACTGTATATACAGTTCTACAGATGTGTGATCATAGCATTAATACTTCACCTGTGTGTAGTCTCAATATTGTATAAACCATTCATATAAATATACATAGTTCTACAGATGTGTGATCATAGCATTAATACTTCACCTGTGTGTAGTCTCAATATTGTATAAACCATTCATATAAATATATATAGTTCTACAGATGTGTGATCATGACATTAAACTTCACTGTTTGTTTCAATATGTATAAACCATTCATATAAATATATATAGTTCTACAGATGTGTGATCATGACATTAATACTTCACCTGTTTGTAGTCTCAATATTGTATAAACCATTCATATAAATATATACAGTTCTACAGATGTGTGATCATGACATTAATACTTCACCTGTTTGTACTCTCAATATTACATTAATACTTCACCTGTTTGTTTATAAACCATTCATATAAATATATACAGTTCTACAGATGTGTGATCATGACATTAATACTTCACCTGTTTGTAGTCTCAATATTGTATAAACCATTCATATAAATATATACAGTTCTACAGATGTGTGATCATGACATTAATACTTCACCTGTTTGTACTCTCAATATTGTATAAACCATTCATATAAATATATATAGTTCTACAGATGTGTGTCATGACATTAATACTTCACCTGTTAGTACTCTCAATATTGTATAAACCATTCATATAAATATATATAGTTCTACAGATGTGGATCATGACATTAATACTTCACCTGTGTGTGGTCTCAATATTGTATAAACCATTCATATAAATATATATAGTTCTACAGATGTGTGATCATGGCATTAATACTTCACCTGTGTGTGGTCTCAATATTGTATAAACCATTCATATAAATATATAGATGCATTAATACTTCACCTGTGTGTGGTCTCAATATTGTATAAACCATTCATATAAATATATATAGTTCTACAGATGTGTGATCATGACATTAATACTTCACCTGTTTGTACTCTCAATATTGTATAAACCATTCATATAAATATATATAGTTCTACAGATGTGTGATCATGACATTAATACTAAACCTTCATATAAATATATAGTTCTACAGATGTGTGATCATGACATTAATACTTCAACTGTGTGTACTCTCAATATTGTATAAACCATTCATATAAATATATATAGTTCTACAGATGTGTGATCATGACATTAATACTTCAACTGTGTGTACTCTCAATATTGTATAAACCATTCATATAAATATATACAGTTCTACAGATGTGTGATCATGACATTAATACTTCAACTGTGTGTACTCTCAATATTGTATAAACCATTCATATAAATATATATAGTTCTACAGATGTGTGATCATGACATTAATACTTCACCTGTTTGTACTCTCAATATTGTATAAACCATTCATATAAATATATATACAGATCTACATATGTATGATCATGGAATTTACACTACACATATAATTTAAAAATTTTTGTATAACTTAAAACCTAAAGGTTAGGCATTAATACAACGTCAAACCTTTTGCCTTTATACAGAAAATTTACATCCTTTTATGTTCAAAAGAGTGCAACTGTGTTATGCATATACATCAGATATGACTTAATATCACTTGTGTAGTACCTTTAAGTATGCATTTCATGACAATCTTGGCAACAGTTTACTTTTTTGTTTGTTTTAGTAGTAAAAACCTCACGCTAGATTTCGAGCACATGTATTTATGGATTTCCATTTCCTATTTTATGCCAGTCTCTACTTTTGTGTGTGCAGAGATAAATGTACATCTCCGCTTCCAAAGTACGAATCAGGCAATCATCCAGTTTATAATATGTATGTTTATAACATATAAGATAATGGAAAACATCTTTTCTCATAAATTTTACTTTATGGATATTTCTTTCTTTGTTTGACATGTGGAGACAAGTTATTAACATATTTGTATGATACGACGTGTACTATCTCCAAATACGAGTCTAAACATAGAAGATGCGAAGCCCATCAGGTGACTTTGCACGATTGTTATTTTCTTGAACGAAGCTATACTTTATTTCATAGAAATGAGGTATTATTCTACAAAACAAAAGCAAAAACTAAAAGAAAAAAAATCGTAAAATACGAAGCATTTGACATTTGCTTAGGTTTATGGTTACGAAACGAAATATCAGTTGTTTTTAATAAAATAATATCTCGGTATTATATAATGAAAGTTAAAATATGATAATGATTCGGGTTTCCAATGTTGTATATCTTGAATACAAATCCCAATTCGCATTTAAGAAATAAAATAATTGTCATACAACAATATACAAATGTGCAATGTCACTTAAGGGGCGAAGTAAAATCACATATAATCAGTAAAAAAGTGTTGTGTTTGGACGTTAACTGCGCAAGTTTGTCCACATTCGGTTTCATTTTTCACTCTTCATTTTATTTGTTTCACCATTTTTTAAAAAAAAAAATTACCCAACGACCTAAAAACCATGGCCCTAGTATATATTTGAGTGAAAACATTAATATTTTTCTTGTCGTATATTTTTGGATCACTCACTTTGTAATTCATTTTCTTTTTTTCTCAATGTTATAAGTGCTGATTTAAATGTACATCTCAGCAGACACATTAAATTGCAAACTATGTTTAGTTATTTTTACAAAATTGAATATTGATTATGTTCAGTCATTGTTACAGCGTTGAATACAGGAAATGTTTGGCTAGTTATACAAAATTGAGACCGACTATGTTAAGTTATTCTCACATTTTTGCATTTTTGATTGCGTGTTATGTTTGGTAAGTTGCTTAGATATCAGCGTAAATTACAGATGATAATTGACCAGTTTAACAGCGTAGATTACATATGATAATTGGCCAGTGTAACAGCGTAGATTACAGATGATAATTGGCCAGTGTAACAGCGTAGATAACAGATGATAATTGACCATTTCTACAGCGTAGATTACAGATGATAATTGACCAGTTTAACAGCGTAGATTACAGATGATAATTGACCAGTGTAACAGCGTAGATAACAGATGATAATTGACCAGTGTAACAGCGTAGATAACAGATGATAATTGACCAGTTTAACAGCGTAGATTACAGATGATAATTGGCCAGTTTAACAGCGTAGATTACAGATGATAATTGACCAGTTTAACAGCGTAGATAACAGATGATAATTGACCAGTGTAACAGCGTAGATAACAGATGATAATTGACCAGTTTAACAGCGTAGATTACAGATGATAATTGACCATTTCTACAGCGTAGATAACAGATGATGTTTCGCCATTGCAACAGCGTACATTACAGATGATGTTTGGCCATTGTAACAGCGTTGATTACAGATGAGAATTGGCCATTATAAAAGAGCAGATTACAGATGATTATTTACCATTTTAACAGCGTAGATCTCAGATGGAAAATGGAACTCGTAACAGAGTAGATTACAGATGATGTTTGCCATTGTAACAGCGTAGATAACAGATGATAATTGGCCGTTTGGTCATTGCTACAGCGTAAATTACAGATGATAATTGGCCATTGTAACAGCGTAGATTACAGAAGATTATTAACCATTGCTACAGCGTAGATTACAGATGATAATTGGTCATTTCTACAGCGTAGATTACAGAAGATTATTAACCATTGCTATAGCGAAGATTACAGATGATAATTGGCCCTTTCTACAGCGTAGATTACAGATGATAATTGGCCATTGTAACTGCGTAGATTACAGATGATGTTTGGCCATTGCTACAGCATAGATTACAGATGATAATTGGCCATTGTAACTGCGTAGATTACAGATAATGTTTGGTCATTGCTACAGCGTAGATTACAGATGATAATTGGCCAATGCTACAGCGCTGATTAAGGATCTGTTGATATTGATAAACGTTTACAAATCATGTTTGGCCAATGTTACAGTGTTGATTACAGATCATGTTTGGCCATTGTTACAGCGTAGATTACAAATCATGTTTGGCCAATGTTACATGTTATTACAATCATGTTTGGCCATGTTACAGTGTTGATTACATATCATGTTTGGCCAATGTTACAGCGTTGATTACATTATTATGTTTGGTTATTATTAAAGTATGTTTGGTTATTATTAATCATAGATTACAAATCATGGTTTGTCATTGTTACAGCGTTTATTTATATATATGTCTGTAATTGCAAAACAATGTATTTTGTTATGAAAATAAAGTAGTGAATTGTTCGGTTATGTTATTAATTTTCAATGATTACAGATGTTGCTTGGCCATTGTTAAAGCGCTGATAACAGGTTATTTTTGGCCATTGTTACAGCGTTGATGACAGATTATATTTGTGTATAATTACCATGTTAATTACAGACTTTGCTTGGTTAGTATTACATGAATTTCAGAGTAGATCATTCGGTTGCAATACCCTTTATGTAGATGCAACCCTTGAAAAAACAGTGTGGTTTTCATAATTTATAACTATCTATTATTAAGGGGTCAACAGAGTAAATGTGTTGAAATGCTACGTCGGTAAATATAGCCACACTGTGAAGAGGATCGGGGTCGACACGTCTATGCACTAAAATCACAAAATGTCAATTTATGCATCTCATACAGGCAAACCGCCGTGACCAAACCGTTGTGCTAATGACTAGGTGTTATACGTTTTCTTTTGTGATTGTATACATTAGGTTCCTTTATGGCATTTCCTCTGTTGAATCAGTTGTCAGAGACTGAAAAAGTCCTAAAATAGTCGCACAGTATTGAGATATTGAGACTCAAACAAAACGTTGTAAGTTAAAGCGAAAAAAAATCTTAATCGACCAGGGAGAAATAGCTGTGAATTAATCAGAGTCGATAAGTCGATCGTTTCTACAGTAACGGTGTGTTTGGGTGTTCCATTCTTTGCGTACTCTGCGTGTTTTCAGAACTGTCAACTGCAGTGATTGAGTGTCCAGTTGTATTAAACGTAGTGAATAACGAGTGATATTGTAATAAGATATTTATCATCATTTTTTGTCCTCTTATCGTAAGACCGTTTTTGTGTAACCTGCTGTAAACAACACCAAGTGATCACTTCTTCGTCGCCTATCTGTCTGTCACACTTTATCTGTCTCTCATTTTCCGTCACTCTAATTTCAGCAAGTTACACATATGTTCCAAGGACTATTGGAGGAAGAAATGTTGCACCTGGAGACGTTACTATGGTGGCATATTTCTGCCAGCCACTTAACCACTTAGCTATGTCGAAACTTTTTTGAAAAATTGTCACATATTCAGTTAGTATCCGGCAAGTAGAAAATGTTCGTGTTATCCTCTAAGGTATCTTAACAAAGCAAAACTGCCTGTTAGTGCCCACTACTGTCAGCAATAACTTAAGATAACTGGATATCTCGCCCCTTTTTCAAGTTAGTCTGTTAAAAATTATGTGGATAACAAGCAATTTTTCACATAATTAACTGGAAAAAAAAATGATATCCCGTTAACCTAAGTGAATATGTGTTTGGCAGTAGTGGGCACTAACAGACAGTTTAATCCCGTTAAGATACCTAAGTGGATAACTTGAAAAGTTTCTACTTACCAGATAATAACTGAATATGCGACAATTTCTTAGAAAAGTTTCAACATAGCTAAGTGGATAAGTGGCTGGCAGAAATATGCCATCATACGTTACTTCATTTAGGGCGTATTTTTCTGTCGAAATTGGAGAGACAAATGGACATTCACGAAAGCAAATGTAGCAAAGTTAAATTTCGCACCACAGCTTAATGTCGCACTTGACGTTATATGTCGCAAGGCTGGCGCTTAATGTCGCAACCAACGCTATATGTTGCAAAACCTAACGTTATATGTCGTACATGTATCTGTAACGCAAAATGTCGTGAAGAATTGTACTGCCACTATATGTCGCAATATCAACGCTAAATGTCGCACTTCTGTATAAGCGGAAATTCATAATCCATTTGATGTGTTGTTTTAAGCGTTTCACAATTGTAAAGTTAAAACCTAATGTAAGTGATGTAAGTCAATGTTAAGTCTATCCTCGGTCGTCTTATTCTGGGAATTTGTTGGGACGACAGCCCCAGAGCAGACAGACCAAAAGAAAAACATACTACTGACTCACTGGGCTAGTCAATCGTTAATAATCATTTGTGTTATTTCCCTTTTGAACGAGTAAGAATGGACTCCCTTAGGTCAAATCTCACGGAGACTATAGTCAACAGTAAAAACACACGGAACAGTTAGGGCAAATTCAAACGGAACATTTAGGGCAGGTTCACACGGAACAGTTAGGGCACGTTCACACGGTAAAAGCCTTCATCTCATTTTGTTAAGCTATCGCCCCACCAGTACTATCGGTGCTTTGATTTATATCTCGGCATGTGTGTGTGTGTTGGTTGGCCCAGTTCATTCTAGGATAGACATCTGAATAGCAAACTACAATCTAAAAGTCAGCTTCATACCTCAATATAGACAAGGTCATTTGATTCTCTTGAAATTAAAATTGGATGTATCCTAATAAAATATTTGTTTAAAAATCATTACAATAATTTCAGATAATTACTTGTAAACGAAATCTTATTTTTTATTTCTGATCAGTGTATCTTGAAATATTATTGAATTAAATTTTTAATATAATTTTATTATTATACAAATCATTGTAATGCTTTTGGAACAACAATTCTTTTTTCATCCTAAGACATGTATTTTCAATTTAAAACAAAACCCAACGGACAGTGTTACGGATTAATTGACTAACACATGAAAACAGTCCCTAACAGCCAATTTTTCCGCCGCTTTTCGGGACAGCAGATCATCTTTAATATTGTGTATACACAATATTCCAAATCATTCTTATGTTCACAATGAGATGTAAAATGAAATTTTAACATATTTAAACTTAGAAAAAAAAAACCCTGGTCTTCTGTGAAACGGTAAAGAACTATGGGAGACACCAACTTATTTCATGCAAACCAGTGAAATACTTAGTTCTAGCAGTAAGCGATATTTTATATCAATATCGCAAAGTGCAGTGAGTGATACATTTCGTATCACCACAGTTACCGGTCTGCTGTAGTGAAAGAACATTGCCTATATTCCACGTTTTAAGTGAAAGCACAAATATATGTATTCATCTTCTTGGTTGAAATAAGATCATTTTTAACTTGCTATCGATTATTTTGTCGAAATGGGGCTAAATTTTCTATCGTACTCTATTCTTAGTGAGAAGCAAAAAAAAAAGAAAAAAAAAAGGAAAAACAACTTAAAACTTACATAACTTTTGTTTGTGAACGTTATATAGCATTCTGGTTATTCTTTTTCTTACAACGAAATCGAGACAGTGTCATCTATTGTGTAAAAATATTTATTCCAGCACCATCGTTGTTGTGTTTGTTTCCATGAAATAAAAGAAAATGTGTTCCTTTTTTTTCGTAGATATGGACTATATCTAAAAGTTACATATTGTATTATAATTTTACTCGTGAAATATATGAAATTAAATCACTTTTCGGTGAGATATACTCCATAACTCTGTCTATGTCCGACTGCTCAGCACATGTTAACGCCCGAAAAAAGGTGTATTGTTGCTATTACTGTCTAAAGTTAAAGAATACTCATATTGCATTGTTGAATGTATATTGCATTTAACTTATATTGCATTTAACTAAATTGTGCAATATGTATACTACTGTATAACGATTGACAGTCCAAGATGATGTGATGATTATATTTATTCAGTACAGTACCACACGAGTACAAAGCGAGTTTGTTTTTGATAATAGTCTCCCAAATGTAAACAAATACACTATGGACATTGATCTTATGAAACATTTCCTCTCCGATATTTAGATCAGTGACATCAATTTCAAATATAATGCTCACGTTAACACTAATAGTGTATTGAACGTGAGCATTATATCATCAATGACTATATATATTCTATATATAGTATCTTCTCACTGTACAACATAAAGTACATGCATGAACATAGCTTTTAAAGCCTATACTAACTGTTGGTGAGATATAGATGTTCATTTTTAGCCTGAACATTATTTTACCCAAGGTGCGAATTATTTATTTTTTATACATTTGAATTAGTAGTATACGAGTACATGTTTCATCGCATGTATGCATATACATTTGAGTTAACATTTAAAAAGGATATTTACCAAACCGTAAATCTAATTTGGCCGAATCAAATTTTCTTTAGTTGATCCCTTTACCTTAGGAATATCCATATACAAGTTTATGACTTCATGAATACAAATTTACTGAACTTTAAATGGTATTAAACGTCTCACCATAGAGACTATGTTGAACCTGAGTTGCAATATTATATGAGCAAATATAGGAGACCTTGGTCCTACAGGAGCTGTCTGATCTGAGTCTGCTGTCTTTACCAATGTGTCAAAATGATTCTATATGAAGTAAAGGGTGGGTCAAATTTCCTTTACTTTTGCTGCAGCAGACTATTACATCTACTTCAAGATACACTACCTACGAAATTAACCTATTAAGCAAGTGTGAAAATAACTGAAACAAACAGCTAAAACAAGGAAATACAAAACCTCGAAATGTGACCGTGCTAAATCACTTCATCACACTAAAATGTACTTTACAGGATGTACGTTATTTTCCATGTTTATATAATTTGTTTTTAGTTACAGCATTGCACGTAACTCTTGGTTTTCAGTCACGAACACTCAACACCACCAGGACAGAGTCAACACCAATAGAACAGTGTCAACACCAGACTGTCTTTACTAGGATATTGGAAACCAGCGGAAAATTACACAAACAGTAGCTGGATCGTGTTGCAGAATAGCAGTGAATGTATGTGCCCAAAACACGAATCCACCCATCCATCTATCGTCCCTTCCGTCTTTCTTTTTTTCTATGTATCTTTTGGCATGTTTGTCATTCCGTCCATTCGTTATTTTATGTTGGGAAAAAAACAACAAACAAAAAAAACAAAACAAAAAACAAAAAAAAAACCTTTTGAATACTAAATCGGGAAACTCTGTATCGAAATTGTGTCATTAAATCAACGGACATTTTGTGTGGGGTATAATTTTAGTGTAACATTCTTGTTGTCTTTTACTTGTCAGAATAATTTAAATTTCAAATTTGATAAATAATTGTAAATGTTTATTTTCGAATGTAATAATACATCTTACAAACAACAGTCTTGCTGTCCTTTATAGTTGGCCCCGTTCATGATTTAATTCAACTACGTGCGCTAAATTATTTTTATGTCAAATATTTCCGTTCTATTTGCATAGAAGGGCATGTGTTTAGTGTTCATGTGGTCTAACGTTATACAGACACAAGATGAATCGAGATTTATTTCTTTTAGTTAGACACTGGTTTGCATTTTATCGCAATAATGTTTGAAAATTTATTTTGTTCATTATGTCGTAAATGCAATCTAATTGGTTCAATTGCTAAATGATGTAGTGTCACCCAACCTCCATTCATTATGATTCTTCTCCCGGGCACAAATATCTGAACACTTATAATGCTACAGATGCACGAATCTACAGACGGATCCCAAACCCCATGATTTTAGTAAAAGATGGATTTCAGATCTAGAGGGCACGCTAAACGTCATGACCATTATAAAATAATATGTATATATTCTTTTTAATTCTATTTTGGGCAAACCAAAAATCTTTGATGGATGTTTCTAAGTTTTCTGCTAATTTTACAAACTTAAGCTATCTCGTAAATGTATACACGTATAAATGTGTACCCGTGCATGTTCATTCTGACTTTATTTATATTTATATATGTATGAATACTCACAGCAGCAGCAGCAGCAGCATGTCATTTGTATGTTACTAGTCGACATATTTATTATCTTTCTAGCTTACCAAACGCACTTGTATTGTTAATTTTAACAAATGTAGACATATGAATTGTATATATAACATTTTTTTCCAACTAATAGAATGCTGTGAAATAATGCATTGATAATAAATTCAATTTCATGCTTGTGTTTAATTACATTGAAAATGCATGTACTGCAAATTACATGCAATGTGTGTGTGTTTTTCTGTTTGTGTGTTTGTCAATCAGTCACTGTAAATGGACCATCCAATCAATGTCCTCATACCAATCTTAAATTTACCATCCAATGACCAAACAGTGCATTTGAAACTTCGATTATCTTCAAATGCAGCAGTACCTATGCATTGCCATGTTATGCCCGAGTTTTCTTTCAGTTTCCACTCCGGCTTAAGCGTGACCTCCACCATTTCGCTATATTATTGAATATTTTCCCATTCATTCACACACGTGTGAAATGCACTACAAGTAGTTTGTAGACTAGTACCGACGTCCGTACTGGACAAAATGATCCACGCCGCTGTGTAACATATAAATAATTCGATATTGCAAATATTTTGTGAAACAAACAATGTGTGTTACACAAGTTGAAAAATACATATTAAGACTATAATATAATCTGAATATCATAACTGTTGGCTTTAGAAACTTAACAGTAAGTACAAAGTTATGCTTTTTGATATCCCGATCTCACTACGCATGCGGAGCGTGGTTTGTAGAGCGTAGAAGGAGCGCAAAGAGCGTGGCCACATTTTGAACGTGCTTAAATTAATCGCCGTGCAAGCGTTGAGAAAGACAGCGCAGTGTAGGCGTATTTCGGGTGTAATCGTAGAACCAATGTAACTCGAGCGTAGCACGAGATTGTGTAGCGCGGTGAAGTCTTGTCGGGCGCAATAAGAACATGGAAACAAAATATTGACGATTATGCCTTTAAATCAAGATTGAAATTAATCGGCGACGCCCTCACTTTGCGCTGCCAACTGTTTTAGCGTGGAGCGTAGCTGTAGTATGACTGGGCATTAGTGCTTATGCATTGTCACCATAACCAAATGTTTTCATAACTGTAGTCTACTCGAAACCGCTATCATACATGTGTCTTATATTTACGAGCCTCTACTTTCGCTTCCGAAGCTACGAACGATCCGTCTCCAATACTAAATACGGGACAGGGGCACGAGAAAAACGAATGTAAAAGCAGTTCTTGATAAGTCAATTATAGACGTAATTGACGAACAAAATGAAAATCCTTTATAACTGTTGTCCTCACGATCAGTGAACTTGTACGGCATCGCGTGGCTCCAAAACTTAAAGGTCTAATGCTGATTAAAAGCTAAACAAAGATCAAACACTTGTTCTTTGACAATAAAGAACATGGTTTAATGACGTCAGATATACTAATGACCAACAATATCATTAATCCTGACGTACACCAAAAATGCATTTATAAACGTTGCCCTGTCATTGTAAAACACATGGATGCCATCTTGATATACAGAGGTGTAAACTAATCACGCATGGCGTGTGTCCTTAAGCATATCAGGAACTTCAACGTCTGAAAGTACTCTTACTGTTTTTTAAGACTAGAATCTTCGTGTGTGTGTGTGTGTGTGTGTAGGGGGGTGGGGGCGCTTTTCTTTCAGGGGTTCTTCTCTTCTTTCCTCATCATCTTTGGATAAACCAGTTCACTCTGGGTCTCTGGATTCCTGGATTCTCACATGCTGTGCATGTATCTGATTTTATATTAACAGATATAGGCGAAATGCCAATTGGAAATCTTAGAAATTGAATAACAACTTGTTTGTCTCTTTCTTACATATTGCTTTACAAAAATATAGTAAATATCCTCAATTATGTTAGAAAATGTGCACTAGGATGTTTGTATTGATGTATTTCATCTTTCAGAAATATGCTATTTTTGGGTTGTTAACAATTCCCTAAAATATCAATACATTAAAATAAAAAGACATCACTTAAGTCTTCCAATACTCATACAATTTTTACATCAAATTACACACAAATTATCACATTTAAATTAGCACAAGCCTGGGTGCACACTTTCTTCTGAATCAAAGAATGTATTTTTTGTTATCTGATAAACTTTCTAAAGCAAAAGGAAAATACATTTCCAAATATCACGAAGCCTTATGCAATATGGCTATATAATTTGGGTTGTGATATCTGCAGTTTTCTTTCTCAGCTATGGCTGGTTTCAGCTATTAACAATTATACTTTAGATAAAAGCATACACACTATTGTATACATTTTGTACTTACAATGTAAATTTCCAGCAAAGTTCGCTTTTCGGAATGATATAGTTTTTATGATGTAAAAGACTGTATTGTACAAAGTTCTCAAGAATGCTTCTGATTTCATCGAAAATACATCCATATTTTTAGTTTGTCGGGCCACAATGAAGGTCAAACTTGAGGTTGCTGGAATCAACTTTATCATTTTCAAAGCTGTATACGCTTGAAATTCGTTAAGTCATGGGAAACATACAAGCACTTAACAAGTCTGGTATCAGCTTTTGTGAAGATTAATAAAAAATATACCGGTAAACAGAATCATATTGTTTCACATCATTCTGTGAATTTACGTTTTCAACGATTTTTTTGTTCGAATTTTAGTACATTAGTCAGACTGCAGGCCAACCAGTCCTTTAATTAACTTTAACTATCCATGCGACATTAAACCTAACAAACAAACAAACAAACAAACAAACAATAAACCGTATGTGTTTCATATTTGTTTACACTAAATATACTGCAATCTCTTCTTCCGATGATCAAACCACATGGGAATAAATAAATATTGTAAATAGCATTTTGACCTTTTCTTATCTCCTGAAAATTACCTTATCGGAATTAAAGATATAAATGTGCACTGAATCTGCGTTAGCCTTCTTTCTTCTTCTTCTTTTTCGTCCCCACTAAATAGGAATGTAATTAAACTTAAATAATTATTACATCTATGCATATCACTTTTCATTACGATGCAGAATATCATTAAGTTCCCTATACTTTTAATTAACTTTGCTTTGATGTGTTTGTTTACTGGGTTTAACGTCTCGTTTACTTGAGACAGATATATAGAGCTGCCACACTGCAGTATCACGCCGAAGACATTTTGCATGATACCACACCAAGCCACATTATCCTGACACAGGGCCAACCAGTCCTGGAACTACCCTTATTTGACGACATTCAAGTAAGAAAGCAAGACCAATACCATTTTTACGACTTTGGTATGTCGCGGTTGGGGATCAAACCCATGACCTCCCGATTTCGGGGGCGGTGGCTCTAACAACACGACCACCTGGACCAGTATAAAGTTTGATATTTAAAAAGCTGACATTAAACTAAAGTTTCATTGAAATGCAGCCTAACCAGTTAACGCATACTTTTTTAAAGTTTTCTTTTTAGTAGATAATGACTTAAATCTTCATGATACCATCATAAGGGCGGTTGCTATGGAGACGTAAAGGAAGAGAGGTTTTCCTAAACTTAAGGAAAATTCGAGTTTTTAATAAAACATAAGATTTATTTTAATATTTGATGAGAAGTGGATTTAGACGTATAAAATGACGTTGACCTCTCTATCATAGAAAGAATGAGACCGTTAAATGATTGACTGTAATGTGAATATAACTGGAAAATAGTGCTATTCCTGAGGGGCAACATATACGAGATCCTGATGCATAAGTAAAGGACTTCCTAGGTATAAAGTTACAGCTAAATCAGTGTACCGGACACGCTTGTTTCTTCGTCGAATAGCAAATAAAAGAGAAGCACTTGACATTCGATCAATAAACATTCGCCCCATCAAATAACAAGGCCTAAATAAGTTAACCGTAAACCGAAGTGTCTAGACCATTGACAACTTACAGATTTTTCATTGCAAGTTTTAACTTATTCATTTGACGCCGATTGGGAAATAAGTTCCTACATGTACTAATCCCTCGAGAAGGTTCCTGGGTTGGACCAGAACTTTGCGCCCGGAAGGTCATGAAAAATCCTTGCTCCGAACAGGGTTCGAACCAACAACCTTCGGACTTTGCAGACGGATACGTTACTATTGGAGCACGACGCGCTTTTAATAGAGGACGGATTTGTTTAGCAATTTCGGTTTCAATTTTGTTTTATTCATGATATTCTCTTGGGCTATTTAGGGTTTTGAGTTTACTTGAACTATATGAACACAAAATAATGCTTCAATCAGATCTAAATCTTGAATCTATGAACATTTATTTGAAAAAAAAAAATATGATGAAGTATGTCTTAGTCTTTTAAAGATAATATTGTGTATTGTTGGTGTCAAATAAAATGACATCTGTTTTATTTAGTTTGCGCATACGCGTTTCACTGCGACAGGTAAATCGATTAAAAAATGACTAGACGTAGGTCCCGAACCAAAAGTGTGTGGATTTCCTTAACAAAAAAAAATGTAACTTAACAATACCCATTTCCACATGGATGTCACCGTATTGGAGCGAAAAAGGGGTTTGGTACTTAGTGAGGCGAGGTAAAGTCTAAAGCAACTTGGCCAAAGGGTTAGTTTTTATCAAATTTATTTTATTTCTAAGAATCAAACATGCACTCTTTGGTCATTAATGCAAAATTGATCGTGAAATTGGACGATAGAATGTTAGTACATGTATATAGGTAGTAATTAAATAACATTTCCCGTATTTTAACTTTGAAAAGTCAATGGATATAACTGCATGCACACATGCATGCTATCGTTCACTGGTTCAAGGCTAGCAATGGCTCCTTTCAGTTTTCAGTCTTTGTTAGAATGAGTTTCCCTATAGCAATTGTGGACAGACGAGGACATACAATATTGACTTTCAAATGTATCACAAACACGCGTATATAATACAGTGTATAAAAAATTGCTAATCGTGAAATTTAGTCATTTCTAAATTAAACTATATCATCGTACTAAAAATATAACTGAAGGTATTTAATACCCATAACAGTGCTTTGACGCAAGATATAAAGCAGCCTTAGCGTTCGGACAAATTATTTTTTGGTATATTCTAAATCTACAGGGTCCGAATGTCTGGATTTAAAAAAAAAAAAAAAAAAATCTAAATCCTTTGAGCTTATGTTTATTTTTGGATTGGACAAGATTTTAATCGGAAAGCGGAAAATTTACGGATTATGCCCGGAGTTGAACTTGGCTTAATTTTATTGACATAAACATGTGTACTAAAACAGTCAACATCCCTTGAGTATATGATTACATGTACATGGTCTATTTGACAATTTCTAAGTTGAAAAGGGGTAATCACTGTATGACAAAATTGTTTTGAAGGCACCGTAATTTCCTGTAACTGCCTCCTAGATACAGTTTCCCAGTTAGGAGAAAACACATGGTACTTATGAAATCAATTAAATGTAGGAAAAGAGGGTGAGCACTGAAATATGTTAGGCTTTCCATTGTCTTCATTTCGTGGAAAATAAGTTTCATCAAAAAGCTAAATGACGTGTTGATAGTTTTTTCTAATTGTTTCATCAAAACTGTGAACTATCTAGGCACGTTTATTTCTTCAAGTAATAAGAACGCTCCTATAACAAGCGCCCGCAGAGTCAGTGGACACATCCATACGTGTTTTGACAATTCAAGAGTACATTTAAAAATACATGTAATAGATACGTTTAGAATCAACTGGAAATTGACTTTGGCATTATTATAAAGTCTATAAAAGCTTAACCTTTTCACACTGTTATCAAAATGTTACTATCTAGAACGAGCGCATTTGAGGACTAACATGGTATTGAAAATCGTATAATAGTAATTATATTATCAATAACGTAATATTACATATCGTATATAATAATGGTGTTATTAATTATATGATATTGCATATCGTGTATGATAATGATAAAATCAATTACCTGATATTACATATCGTATATAAAAAATGATATAATCAATTACCTGATATTACATATCATATATAATAATGATATAATCAATTACCTGATATTACATATCGTATATAATAATGATAAAATCAATTACCTGATATTACATATCGTATATAATAATGATATAATCAATTACCTGATATTACATATCGTATATAATAATGATATAATCAATTACCTGATATTACATATCGTATATAATAATGATATAATCAATTACCTGATATTACATATCGTATATAATAATGGTGTTATTAATTATATGATATTGCATATCGTGTATGATAATGATAAAATCAATTACCTGATATTACATATCGTATATAAAAAATGATATAATCAATTACCTGATATTACATATCGTATATAATAATGATATAATCAATTACCTGATATTACATATCGTATATAATAATGATATAATCAATTACCTGATATTACATATCGTATATAATAATGATATAATCAATTACCTGATATTACATATCGTATATAATAATGATATAATCAATTACATATATAATAAACCACAGTTAATTATATGCCCACAATTTTCAAAATCCGAATGACGTTAAAGGAAAGAAAACGATTTGAATTTTTATGAGGGTACACAGACTGCAAAATAAAAAAAATAAAAAAAATAATTAAATTAAATTAAATAAAATAAAATGCTGGCTAGAAATTCCAGCACATTAGTAAAAGTCGTAGTGCATTTGGTGGTATAAAACATCAGCAGACGCCTCCAATGGCAGAGGTAGCTGAGATCAACTGTTTTTTAAAAAGCAATTATCTTTAATGGAATAATTTAAACGATTAAAATCATATAAAAACAGTTACTTACCCCACAGTTTCTAAAATCGCTACTACACGCTTAGTCGGAAATTACAAATTATTTTAAACTGGGGGATGACCCGGATTAAGACACACGTTTACATGGATGACAACACTGAAAACTATCGTACCGAGATATTAGGTTTCGTATCAGTTAAAGCCATATACAATAAGCAAAATGCATGTAGCCACGAAAAACGATAAATAATCTGAGATTAGAGCGTACATAAAGTACATTGTTTCTTACACATATCTAAAACAGGAGTGGCGTCAAAGTCAACCATGCAGAGTTCCTGTTCCTTATGTTTATTTGGTATTGTCAATCCCTGGTACGATTGCCTCCGATATTTCATGTTTATTTTGTGGTATCAAATTAAAATCTAAATAAAGGAAAATATTTAAAGGACGTTTCACTGATTTTAATTTTGTTTTTAATTTTTAATTTATTTTAAGTAGAACGGCAGAGGAAAGTCCAAATTTGAAGATGCAACTGTTAAAAATAATATTAAAAGTATATTTGCCAAATGTTGAAGGTCTGGAAAATCACATTTTAGAGTTTTTATGCTAATTTGGCGAAAAAAAAATCAGTTTTAGTTAACAACAACAACAACAACAACAACAACAACAGCAACTGAAGTATACAATTTTAACATTTTCATGTAGCCTTTACATGTATATCATGTTATACATGTATATACATGCTGTCTTTTTTTAAGGAAATATATGATTATATAAATGTTCATAGATTTTGGGTAGTTTTTGTTTATTTTTTGGTCCAGACACAAGGGCTGTTTTTGCTCGTAGTGTATTTTCCATGTTTGTTTATAAATATATTCACCCATAACTCATAAAACACATTATAAGTTACAAATTATGATAAAATATTCTGAAAATATTATTTTATATGCTATTAAAGTATTTTGAAAGCAAATCCTTTTTAATGCTTTGATTTTTACAACAAATTTTAGTAAAACAGTGATATTTTATTATAAGCTAAGTATCTAAACCGCACACAGTGACTTCTTATTTTTAATTCATATATTGTCAAGTTATAGTCTATCTGCAAACTTTTAGAAAAATCTGTCCGTTAGAAGAAAAAAAGCAACAACAAAAAAAGGAAAAAAGAAAAAAAAAAAACAACAACGCTGAAACGCCTTCATCGGAAAACACATCTTGGCCCTGTATATATTGGACAGTTTTGGTATTTCTCCCATTAGTTAAAGCAAAGAACCAATAGGGTAAAATGTGCTTAAGAAACGATGTATAACTTTTCAAACTTTGATGATCTTACAAGGTCACAGCGCGTCACACGAAGTGGGGCCTGGGTATACTTTAATGACTCACAGCGTTGCTTGACAATAGAGAATTACTGCGAGATTGTGACACTAGAGCATTCATTGCAAAGATAACTACAGTCAACTCTTTTTACAACGACAGTGTTTGTTTCAGTGAATTTTGCTGTTATAAAGAAATTTCCATTGTAAAGAATAAAGACAGAAGGGTTATGCACTTTTGTTTTCAAGACTACTGCTGTTATAAAGAGAATGCTGTTATAATGAATGCCGTTGTAAAGAGGTTTCACAGTAAAAGTGTAAATCCATCACATTCTTATGCTGCCACAAAAAATATGTCAGTGGAAGGTAGAGTAATGAAAGTTGTTAAACTTAATCTAAACTACGAGATGCAAACAAGTCAACAACATTTTATATATGTATGCCATGTATCACGATCTGTGATTAAATTGTGATCATGGTCCATTAAGTGATCGTGGGAATATTTAGACTTTGAGCAAAGGAGCATATAACTCCAAGTCATTAGATGCTTTCGACTGCACAGCAGTTTTTCAAGCATTGGATGGACAGTGAATATTACTTACTGATGGTGGATTACATAAATACAGTGTATATGATAAAAAAACATATCTACTAAAAGTTGCAAATGAAATTACGTTATGTAAGCCGCTTTATGATTCAAAATATAATTGATGCAGTTAATTAAAGAATGGAGATAGAAATTACTGTATCCATTATATTGACAGAGATACAAAAAATGTGTCATCAATAAATGGATAGTATGCTACATGTAATACAAATAAAATAAATAAAAGTGAAAATACTACACGATTTCATGTAAAGAAAGTGTGGAAATCAATATTATTAAAAGAAAGTGCTGATTTTTGTTTCGGATTTTGCGCCGTTACGAAATATCACTATGTATATTAAGTTTAACCTGTGTATTTTGTTTTTGTTAGCACCATATCATAAGACTTAGTTTTTGTGATCTTTTTTTCCCAATTCGTTTGTCGTTCTTGTAGAATTAGCTTTATTCTGCTATGCAGTTCACAATAAAACTATTATCGTTCACAGCAATTGAAGGCTTTCATTACAGTTGCAATACTACCCAAAATCAATGCAATAAATACAGAAAATAATGTGAAAATATAAAAATTCAATCTTTCTATTGACGATATGCAGAATATTGTCTCTCTAGGTCAAACGATAAGCTCGATTGATGCCGATAAAAACACCAATATACTAAATGACTGTAGGAAATTAATTCTCCTACCCCTTCATGAAGATTAACCGAATACTCACACGAAGATTTCCAGAATCGATCGAGCTCTGTAACGCTCGTAGGTCATGCATAATCATAAGCATTTGTAACCAAACAGTTGTCTGGCGAATATCCCCATGTCTAACCCGTGCACGGTAACACGATTCCCTTGTGAAAGTTGAAATGTTTGTTTATACTAAAAGTATATAAACCACCTAAGCCACAACAGTTCTTTAGAGAAAATGAATTAATTAATGTAATCTCTAGTTGCATAACATTTGTTTTTCATCGGAGAAATATGTCAATAAAGTTGAGCACTCTACTCCCAGATGAA
This sequence comes from Solen grandis, assembly GCA_021229015.1. Taxonomy (NCBI): domain Eukaryota; kingdom Metazoa; phylum Mollusca; class Bivalvia; order Adapedonta; family Solenidae; genus Solen; species Solen grandis. The sequence goes on along the minus strand of JAIFHC010000621.1, from coordinate 28,224 downwards.
GTGGTGCGTGCTCTTCTATTTTTAAATGGCTTGTATTTATATTTATGTAAATTAAGCAGTTTCAAGAACATGTTTGAAAGAGCCGAATCGGTGGCCGAGGAATTCCGTACTTGTTGGTACGATTACGGTATTATAGATAATCCGTAGGTGATATTAGAGATCAGGCGAGTTTTTATGAAGATTTTCTTCACCGAAGGTCCATCATAGATGATAAATGTCCATGATTTGTTACAAACTGAGAGTTTCAAAATATTCGAGTTAAGTTGGCGTATCTGTAGTATTGCATCTTTAATTAGTCCGCCCTGCATTATATTGCTGCAACTATAATCCTTCACCTTTGAAATTAAAAAAATATATTTAAACATGTGACAGCAATGAGACCTTTTTAGTTTATTAATTTTCTTCTTTTTGTGTGTTAAACTTGGTTTATTTGATTTTATTTGAATTATTTAACGCTATTTTATGCCACCAAAGACAAACAGATGGCCAATTCACCTAACGACCCAGGATTCTGACAGTACTGAAACTTAAGCATGCAACTCTGGGGTTAACCAAGTACAATGGTGGAAGACAAATGACCATCAGAAAGAAACTGCAAGTCATTCATCACGGAGACCGCGCCCGACCACACATTTCACAAATAAAAAGAGTCACACTAATGTTCTACAAATACAGTAGTGAGTTAGGAAAAAGACACGTGAAATTAAATCCATTATACAAGTGTAATGGGTGATGGATTAGAAAAAGTCATATATATATACATGTATATAAATTTCATTTTTTTTTGGGGGGGGGGGGGGGGGGTAAAATACAGACACAAGTAATGTGGAGTAGCCCCCATTCTCTACTTTAAGGTTACATTGTGTTTCTTACATTGGTGATACAACTTCTTTAGTATAGCTACCTGAAATCAATCATTATTCCCAAATGCATCAATAAAAAAAAAAAAAAAAAAAATGTTATAAAATTGTAAGACAAGTTGTTTAGGTCTTCCAACTCTTGTTAGATATTGACCTACTGCCAAGGTTCTTTGAAATTCTTAATATCACTATTGGGTTGGGCTAACATCAACTATGGGACTCTCTATTCATGTGCTGATTTTTATGATTCTACATGAAAAAGGCTACATTATGTGACCGTGGTTGATGTTTTTTGAAACACAATGCAGAAAATGATACACTAACTGTCCTTTTTGCGAAATATAATGGTTATTATAATGTATTAAATATATGAAGAATACAATTTTCACTAAATATTCGTACTGGGTGTTATTTAAAAAGAATGATGTGCAAAGATTGATCTGCTGAAACACACACACACACACACACACATACACACCATGAGTTCATGCGCCGTTATAAAAAAAATATATTCTTCATCCCGATTTGATCTTTGGCCCATAATTTTGATTCTGACATTAGATATAACCCTAGTCTTATTTACAACCCCTACAATTATCACAATTGGTTTGCAAAAGTTTTTTTCCAAGCATTATGTATGTGTAGTAAATAAATAATTTCAGCTGAAAATGTGTGTCAGTTGTTTCATCAATTAATTAATTACACATTTTAGCAGCCAGTGTATGCCAATTGTGTCATGCATTACATGCCTTCACCAAAACTGTGTGCTGCATCATCATTTTACAACCCGACTGTCACCGTACCTAAAATTAAAAAAAATGTATTGATATCTAGTTTTAAGTTATATTTGCATCTTCATACAGACTGATCTTTATTTCTTTTAACTCTTGACACTTGCTTTGAAATATATATCGTAATAGAATTAGTGATACTGGCAAGAGAGTACTAGATACAATTAATTGTGCAGCATTGGTGCATAGTTTGTGGTAAAACTTACACTTGGTTTTACGAAGCTTGCACTTAAGATAGAGCAATCGACGCGAAACCAACAGCTTATGGAAGGTAGTTCCATCTTGGCTTTTTTTCATCATGCTACTTTTTAAAAGTAGAGTGTCGTAATCCAGATTACAATTGCTTTCCCAGCTTGTGCTAATTATTTAAATTAAGCATTCACTTAGCTAAAAAAAAAAAAAAAAAAAAGGGACAGGAAGGAAAAAAAGGGGGGGGGGGGTGAAATTGGGCCCGTATTAAGCATAGTACATGTACATTCATAAACTTTCTCTGAAGATTTAACGGGAGACACTCCTCAGATTTTCATTATTTTCGCCGAACTGAAGGTTGTGCGTCCGTCTGCCGTCTGCCCGGAACCATATCTCAAAATTTATTGGAATTTCCACTAACAAATAATGTTTGATGTTTAAGTATTTTATGTTTGCCTAAAATGTGCAGAGTAATGGCACTTAAATAACTAAAAAATAGCTATATTGTGCATATCTCTAAAACTATATCAGAAATAATTACAAACCTTTATAGAAATGTTCATCAGTATCCTTAGGTTTTGATTGATGTTAGCACAATATGTGCAAGATTCTGCCAAATGCTGCGGATGGCACCATTAATAGTTTGCAGAATTTTGCGCACAGAGCAGTGTTGGCATAATATATATATAAGTATTTGAGCCATACATATGATACAATTTGGTCTATTACTTGACTAGTGAACTCCTGTTCCCAGAATTAACTGGTTTTTTTTAATGCATTTGTTTTACTCTTTGATCATGTGTAAATAGATGTTATCCGGAACTCGGCAAATGTGGGTTTTTCTCATCTAATTCGAGGGGTACAAACAAACTTTTACCGTTATAGCTTCATGGTGCACTACCGTACACAACAGAATTAGTGCAACACCACGAAATTGTAGCTGTAAAAAGTTTGTTTGTATCCCTGGATTAGTTGGGAAATTTCGAAATATTTTTAATTCCGGAGTAAGTGTATTGAAGTCACATAGCGACTATGACTAGACTATTTTGAGTTTACCGTCGTTTCGACAGTATTTCAGTCATATAGCGACGTCCAGCTAATTACAGGTGAAGGAAGACCCTGAATGCACGGAAGCATCCGGGTATAACCACCGACCTACCGCAAGCCAGCTGGAAGGCTTCCTCACATGAACATCCGAATGGCGCTGCCGGGATTCGAACCCACGCGGTGAGGGGCTGAGTGAGTGTTAAAGTCAGCGACTCTACCCTCTCGGCCACGGAGGCCCCGAAGTCATGGCCAAAATTATGACACTAAAATATAATAATAATAATAATAATAATATTAATTAACTGAATTTAAGTTTTGTTTTTAATTTATCCCATCTGCAATAATGGATAGTTTGGGGCGTTTCTCACACTTAAAATAATTTCCCTTTGTTATAACATTTGAAATCACAAAATCAGTATGCGGAAATGGAGTCATTCATGTTGAGGGAATAGCCACTACAAAGTAAAGACGAGTAACTGGAGCTCTGCATGGTTACCGTATGTAAACAAGCATGTTAATGTGTAATTCTGCCAGTACCCTACAGATAAATGTAATTGGGCGAGAAAACCGTGTACCTTTTCATGACGTTCTGTTTGTTTCCAAATGCCATCGGATTATTCCTGACATGTAAGGTAACTTTGTGAGTACTCGTCAATACAAAGTTTGCTTTTTGTTCATGTGTTTTTTCTGATTAATCTTCCGAGTTTCTGGGAATTTAAATGCTGCACACTATATTTTCATAAAGTGTTTCAACATACAACTTTCGGTCAAGAATTGTAAGACTGACTTGATTTGACTTGACTATTTGAGTTTACCGTCGCTTCGACAGTATTTCAGTCATATAGCGACGTCCAGCTAATTACAGGTGAGGAAGACCCGGAACCACCGACCTACCGCAAGCCAGCTGGAAGGCTTCCTCACATGAAAATCCGAATGACCCTGCCGGGTTTCGAACCCACGCGGTGAGGGGTTGAGTGAGTGTTAAGAATTGTAAGAATGACTTAAGAGCCGAATACATCTTTAAGGATATCGATAGTGCTTTTGACACAGAAATAGCTTACTGGATATAAGATAAAGAGATTTTCATAAGATATCTAACACAATATCAAGTGAGTACAAGAATATTGGTAACAGCGGAACAAATATTTAAATGAAAATAAGACAGAGAATGAAATCGTTGACGACGTGTTGTTAAATTTGTTCATTGAAATACTATCTAAGTTGGACCGTGATTCAGACTTTTGCATCAGTATACTCGTCTACAGATATCTTTTCTCCTCTCCATGCAAGTTAGAACTTTTACTACTGAACATGCAATAATATCGGAAGATGATACTGAAGTTTTATCAGAATTTATTAACCCTCTTGCTGACCAAAACACATCGTTATTGACATTGGTTCTAATAACCAAAATACATTGATGTTTGGCATTATTCTTATGCATGCTGACTGCATATCACAAATGCTAAGAGATGCATCTGAGTAGAGAACGGTCTTCAAAGTGGATGACAAGTCCAAAACAGAGATAAGAGAAAATCGGAGAAACTCTTTTTTGTGATGTACATGTTCCTTAAAGAATAGAAAAATGTGCTGAGCTGAAGATATGCAAATCATAGAGCAAATCAAATATTGTTCAAGAATTTTTGGCACATGCTTGCAAGTGTTGTTTAATACTGTGTGTATATTTTAACATATTGCATCAAAGGTTTTTATACAGATTTTTTTCCAAGAATCATATATTTATTGCTACATCTGCTAAATTACAAACCGAACTGCGAAGGCCAATATAATGATTGGCCTTTTAAAAATAAATTTATATATTTTTTAAATACTAGTTTTCATACATCCATTGTTTTGCGTTTGTTAATTATTTGATTTAAACTATAGACTACAGGACCCTGATATTCAGTCAAAAAACTTTCGAAAAGGGTCCTGTGCATAGACAGGTTAGGTTATAAGGTCAAAACAACAGAAAAGAAAAAGAGAGGGGACAGTATGCTTAATGTAAGCCGTCATTTAACACATTTTGTTTATTTTTTTTCTTGTTAGAGTCTCAAATGACTGTAGTGTCTCCAGTCGAGTCTGTCCATTACAACTAAGAAAATACTTTAGGGATCGAGTTTATACTTTATAGAATGGTCAAACTTTACTTACCTAGAATAATACCTCTACCTTGTTTATAAGGATGTGCAGTGACAAAGAAGAATAACTTTATCTTGTCCCATTTTCTTGCCTTTCTATCAAAACTATACTTGTCTACAGCAAATCCATTAAGTATTAAAAGTATTGAAACTTAATACATTGATTGAGGTCAGTGAGAGGAACAGTGCCAAGAACCAACAAGTATTCTTTATTTTTTTAGCTCACCTGATCACAATGTGCTCAAGGTGAGCTTTTGTAATCACCATGCGTCCATCGTCCGTCGTCGTCCGCCGTCAATAATTTGCTTTAAACGACATCTCCTCTGAAACCGCTTGACAGAATTTGATTAAACTTGGCAGGGATGATCCTTATGAGAACCTTTATAGAAGTTGATCCATGTAGAACTCTGGTTGCCATGGCAACGGAAAAGAAAATAAAATGAAAACTTTAAAAATCATCTCCTTAAAAAGTACTGGCCAGATTTCAAAATGTTTCAGTACAGATATTTCTTAGGTAACCCTTTACCAAGATTGCTAAAAAAAAAAAGAAACATGGCCGCCAGGGGCGGGTCTAATTTGCCTTATATGTACATAGTTAAAATTACAGAGACCTGTTTTCAAAAGCTGCAGGCCAAATTTTAGAAATTTTTTTGGCTCAGGTGCTTGGGAAATTATTTACAAATTTTGCTTAAATATCCATGTAGAATTTGCCATGGCAACCAAATGAATATTACCAGATTTTTATTTAATAAATCTTCTTCTCTAAATATGTTGGTATGAATTCAATTTCATTTAACAAAAATGGTTACATCATTACCCTCTACCAAATATAACTTCTCAAATAAAGAAAAAAACTGATCCCTTGAAAAGTTTTGTAGGGATTTACTTTAGAAAGTAAACTTACACCAACCTGATGGTAATATTAATGACTATTATCTTGCTAAGGCTGACTTGGTATTGGACCACTATCTCCAGTTATGGCCCTTGAAGTATAAAACAGGTCATATTTAACTTTCTTTACATTCTAGCATCCACATTTATAAAGCATTCGTGAGCAGATGTATATATAATGATAATAAACCAAGGATTATTATGCCTTGTATGGAAGTTATGGTCCAAAATACTTAAGGTTGCCTTTAGAGCAGTGGTACTCAGGTGAGCGATATAGGGCCATCATGACCCCCTTGTTTAAATTGTCTGTTATCTCAAACTATTTAAGCTTCCCACATGAATAGAGGCTAATGATAAGTGCAGTAACCAAGAGCCGTAATTCTTCATTGTCTCTTTATTAATTACCTCTTTTCCTATTTAAATAATACTTCTGAAACAAAGTATCGAAAGGTGGAGTTTGTACTTCATACATTGGCAGAGACCATGGAACCATAATCTATTTTACATGATATATTTGGTAAAATTTAACTTCCTTTCTTTTTTAAATGCATTCCACAAAAAGAAATATTGAAGGGATTGACTTTATTACTCACAAGTTTTAATTTTAATAAAAACAACCATTTCATTTTCTGACAATTTAGTACAGCTCGTCAGCCAGCCACCATGGTTCTTTGAATTAGTAGTTTGTAATAACCCATTTTCATGTTTTAAAGCCGCTGTACATTAAAAAACAATTGTTTTGCCATTGCTATTTGCTATTTTGTCATTTACCAACATAAATCACTTAATTCAAGTGGGGATATTTCATTATGTGTTACCTCTGTGTTAGGTGTGGGAAGCCTGCATATCAGGGCAAAATACACCGTTCGACATTTCCATTTCCAGAATATTTGGTAGAATCTTGCGCGTATGGCAGTGCAACGTAATTATATAGTTATACAGAAATTCCTACCCGGGGTTCACATGTTTTGTTAACATGTTTATATGCTGCCTGGTTCATTCAAATGTATTAATTTCGTTGTGAAAATATGACCAAAAGCAATGACATGCAATGACATTAATAGTTATAATAATGAGGATATAATCGAGCATGGATTTTGATCTCATTAATCCAGTCTGTTGAAATAATGATCATTCAAGTGCTATACTCGTGCTTTTAAGAATGGGAATAATGCCAGTGTTTTTCCGGTCACATGCTGAATATTGGCACACACACACACACACACACACACACACACAGAGTATGGATATCTAAAAGTAAAACAACTTACACACTTTTACAGTATACGGTACAGATTTGAACACATGCACATAATTGCATTATATTGATTAAGAACAAATCCAATTATCACTATCAAGATAAGGAGGATGAGACATGTAATATACTATCAGGTTAGTCTAATCCTTATGTGGTTTCTCAGCAGCAGCAGGACGTGCACAAGCATGTCATCGTATTTCCTTAAAGTTTGTTGTTTTCCCTAAGCGAAGTCATAAACACATCTTAATGATTCACTACTAGTTTTATCATTGAATTGGCAGGTGTTAGATTTGTTCCATCTACTCAGGAATGCGTTACTATCTGGTTATTAAGCCTATATAATTTATAATAAAACAAAATCAACACATATAGTTATTATTGTATATAAAGTAAGACACACGGTTTATTGACATCAATTTTGTCTTGTTACTTACAATATTTTTTTTTCATGGAAAGAGTGTCCAAGTTTTGATGCTATCTAAATTATACGATAAACACAGCTTGGTTTATAATCACTTGTTTTTTTATTATTTTGATTTGCACATAAGACTTCGCCCAACGAAGTTTTAAGGGGGGTATACTATATAGATTCAGTTTGTCCGGCCGTCTGTCGTATTTTTTGACCGGACGATAACTCAAAAAGTATAAAAGGTATCAAGATGAAACTTCATATGTTGATATATCTCATTGAGGGGAATGCAGTGACAAAGAACCATGGCTATCTGTTGCGTATATTGGAGTTATTGCCCTGTGTAACTTTTCATACTTAATTTTTGTCCGGACCATAACTCAAAAAGGTTAGAAGGTTTCAAGATGAAACTTTATATATAAATAGATCTCATAGAAGGGAAGTGCAGTGTCCAAGAACTGTATCCCTTATTCGCGGCTTTTTAAAACCCCTGTGACAAAGCGGCATGTGGGCTAGAGGGTAAAGTCGCTGACTTAAACACTCACTCAGCCCCTTACCGCGTGGGTTCGAATCCTGGCAGGGTCATTCGGATTTTCATGAGAGGAAGCCTTCTAGCTGGCCTACGGTAGGTCGGTGGTTCTACCTGAATGCATTCTTCCTCCAACTGTGATTAGCTGGACCTCGCTATATGACTGAAATACTGTCGAAGCGACGGTAAACTCAAATAGTCAAGTCAAGTCTATAAAGATATATTCGAAGAATAAAAAGAGCTTTCCTATTCACTCGAGCGTCGTCGTCGTGGTAATGCTTGACAAACAAAGTATTGCATGGGTAAAGTCTATTTGAATACTTTTGGTGAAGGACCACCCGGACATCATCCAAATTTCTGCCTAAAGTTGTCTTTTACAGCAGTATGTTAACTACAACCTCAGCATGGTCACAATAGCAGATTGTGCTCATTTGTAAGGTAAGAGCTTGGAATATGAGGTGGATCTCGGCTATATCTGACTGACCCTCGTGATGTCATGCGCAAATGAACTGATAATACCCCAATATCTGTACAGGTATGTTTACATGATGAGCCATAATTAGTATCATTAGCATGAATCAGAGCCATTAAAATCGGTATTTCGAAGTTGTTGATAGTATACCATTTCATGTTTAATGAACGGAAACAAGTATCGACTAGACAAAAATCAATATTTGTTTGTTCAAATATCATACTAATTACAGAAAAACGTTTTTCCGTTTGAAAGGAGGAATGCAATCCGAATCGGATACAGTCTGAATACTGGAAGCCTATTAATTGCTAACAATAGTTTTAATAGTTCGAATGAAACTATTCAAATTATCTCACGTATGTTTGTCATCAACCAAAAACAACGAAGCATCAATTTTTATGCTATAAGATTTTTTTTCCAGTTAACATACAGGAAGGGTGACCCATGTCCTTGGTCTGAGGTAAAAACAGAGCATTTGTGCACAAATCGTTAAACAGTTGAACCTGTATTAGCGGCCACCTGTATTATGCGACCACCTGTATTAGCGGTCAGTATTGATATTACCAAACTACAACAATTTGTTATATGTTAAACGGGGCCTCCGTGGCCGAGAGGGTAAAGTCGCTGACTTTAACACTCACTCAGCCCCTCACCGCGTGGGTTCGAATCCCAGCAGCGTCATTCAGATTTTCATGTGAGGAAGCTTTCCAGCTGGCTTGCGGTAGGTCGGTGGTTCTACCCGGATGCCTCCGGGCATTTGGGGTCTTCCTTCACCTGTAATTAGCTGGACGTCGCTATATGACTGAAATACTGTCGAAGCGACGGTAAACTCAAATAGTCAAATAGCCTATATATTAAACCTTCGTTTAGCGATCACCTCTTTAAAGCGGTCATTTCTCTAGCTTGTTCCATTGACTCACCTCTTTAAGACAGGTTTAAGACTGTTTAGAGAAAACCCGAATATTTGTCTTATTTCTGTGTGCAAAAATTTGATTCTTGAAGTTGATTACTATGAGCACATCAAAGCAGTTTGGCAACGTTGGTAATCGTACTGTTACTTATTACTTTGGCCTCAAGAGTTTATCTCCTAAGGAGATTCATGGAAAAGGGGTTGATGTCCTATCCTACAGCACGGTGAAAAAATGGACTTCTGAATTAAAACCGGTAGAAAATATGTGAAAGAAAGGCGTGGAAAGCTTGCAACAGTTGTCCATCTCTATCAGCACAATGCTCCAGCTCACAAGTCCCCTGTTGCATACACCTGCATTGGTTGGGTTTGAAGCAAAAAAAAAAAAAAAAAAAAAATTAAAAAAAACACGTCAACTAGAGCTGGCAGAAATATTTTGTTTCTTCTGATGGACCTTTTTCTTTTCACCTGGACTGTTAAATTCCAACAAAAATGATCGTTACCTCTTTGCATGACTAGTAAGAAATGTTGTGATATTTACTGGATGTTTAGTAAGGTGCTGGTCGGTCCGGCAATTGATTTTTATGAACTATATTCTTAACACACGTATCTCTCGTATGTCTCATAGTCTTTTAAAACAATAATAATCAAACGTTGAAGTTTAGAATTCTATAGAATAGCTCTTGTATATCTTGAAAATCGACCCTTATTACCTGACATGTTATGTGGAGAAAGTGTCATTTGTACTGGTTAACGTTGCTGAAGGGTATTCCATATTTGAATTCTTATTTAAGATGATATTAGAAATATGCATTATAACTTCCATTTTCTATTCTTTGATTTATATATTTCAATATATGGCGGAGATATTTATAAAATAACACACTTTCTTGGAACATTTCATTTTTTCATATATCTAGAATGAAACTCATATATCAATAACCGCTAATATACATAACACTTTTGAATTGTATGTTTGCTATTTCATTAAAATCTGTATTGCAAATAACAAATAGTTATTCATCGTTTATAAAGAAGTTAATTTTAATATCAGTTAATTCGGATTTTAACTACATATATAACTATATGAAACAAAAAGAATTAGAATTTATATCCTACAAATATTGATTGATTTCCTTCACAGGGTTATTTAAACTACATTTACTGATATTCTAATGACTTGACTTGACTATTTGAGTTTACCGTCGCTTCGACAGTATTTCAGTCATATAGCGACGTCCAGCTAATCACAGGTAGAGGAAGACCCCGAATGTTCGGAGGCATCCGGGTAGAACAACCGACCTACCGCAAGCCAGCTTGAAGGCTTCCTCAAATGACAATCCGAATGACTCTGCCGGGATTCGAACCCACGCGGTGAGGGGCTGAGTGAGTGTTAAAGTCAGCGACTTTACCCTCTCGGCCACTGAGTTTTATTTTTATACAATTATAAACAAAAAACGCAAGACCTTCAGCGCAATCTTTTATTATGGTCAAATATTGTCGACACTTTTCTCATAATAAATTTAGCTAGCTAATTACAGCGTGCTTCGGGAAGTCGACCTCGAAAGACTTTAATAATAAAAATGTTACAATATGTATGAAATATTTTGCGCTAACATATTCTGTGGATTGCCTCAGGCAGCCGTTTATACTTATAAGATATTGTATTCGATGATCCTTGTCTGACAGTTTGGCTTACGAGGTTGTATAATTTTATTGAGTGGCGAGTTATTAACTATCTATGCGGTACGCATTTTATTGGACTACACTTGCTAACGATACTATTTTTTGTTTTGGGAATTATGAAGTTGTGACTAAACAGTCTCCTTACTAAATTAAGGATGGTGTTTGTGTCATTTGTTAAGCTTTCAGAACTGGTGAAGGATCATCTCTGTAGAGTTAAACTGTCATTCATTCATTCATTCATTTATTCATTCATTCATTCATTCATTCATTCATTCATTCCAGTTTTTCAATAAGATTAATGGGTTCGAATCCCGGCAGGGTCATTTGGATTTTCATGTGAGGAAGCCTCCCAGCTGGCTTGCGGTAGGTCGGTGGTTCTACCCGGATGCCTCCATCGGGGTCTTCCTCCACCTGTAATTAGCTGGACGAATGTCGAAGCGACGGTAAACTCAAATAGTCAAGTCAATAAAATTAATTTTGGGTCTAATTTTAAGTTTCTCATGTTCTTGGTTAAACAGGTGAAAATCACAACTAAACGACTAAACAATTGAAACATATTAATTTGCGGCATTGAAAGTTGTTGCAAAGACATTGTGAGTTATATTGCAAAATGGGGAAGTAATGCAACTTTCTCCCTTTTATTGCAAAACGAGGATTTAGCAAAAAAAATTGTAACAGTTTCAGTATTGATAATCATCGCTGAAATAATGAAAAAAAAAATGTGGATTAGTTGTTACTATGTTAAATATAGTAAACAAAACACGCATTGGTACAAAGTCAAAACTCGTCTTATTTTCTCTCAAAGTTTATCATGGACTGCTGCAAAAACAAAGCTTGCTTCTCAAGCGAAAAAATCAATTTATGGCATATATCAGTATCAAAAATCGAATGGGTATTTTACATATCATGAATCTTTTGAATTGTTTGATTCCATTGTAAAACCAATTCTTTGTTATGCATCACATATTTGGGGATATGAATATTCGGAACTAATAGAGACAGTTCAAACTGAATATTGTAAGAGATGTCTTGGTGTGAATACTTCTGTGAACAATTATATTGCTTTTGGTAAATGTGGGAGAATGCCATTAAATGTAACTTATTATACAAATTGCGTAACATACTGGTGCAAACTTTTACATATGGATCAGAGACGTTTACCTAAACATTGATAGAAAATGTTAAAAAACCCAACAAACTTAGATAATTATGGTAGTAAGACTTGGGATTCAAATGTAAATTAACTTCTTTTTAAACACGGTTTTGGGTTTGTCTGGATTTCTCAAGATGTTGGAAACATAAATTTATTTATATACGCTTTAAGACAAAGAATAATCGATCGTAGTAAACAATACTGACATGATGGATTATTTCATCAAACCGTTGTGTTTTCTGTAAATGCTTCAAATCTCTTCTTTATCCAGAAAAATATCTCTCTTTATTTTTTTCTTATAAATTAAGAAAAGCATTTGCAAAATGTGCAAATCGTAAATTTCATATACAAACAGGACGCCATGGGGGTTTAGAATGTCATGATAGAATATGTATATCTTGTCAAAGTAAATTCTAATAATATTGTTATTTAAAACGAATATCGTGTTTTTTGTCATAAATATGAAAGCATACGAAGACAATATATGTCGAGATGGTATAGTGATACATCGTCGGAAGTCGGCTTATATAATTTACTACAAACTGTTGACCAATCAAAACTAATCAAACTATGTAATAATGTACATGTATCATTTGTTGAATGAATGTATAAGTAATTGGAGAGTGAATGAACATAGGGACACAACATGTATTTTGGACCAAAGGCCATATCATTATGTAAATGAACAATCTATCTATCCTTTCCTCTAATCATATTTCAAGTTTCACATTGGGGGGCCGCCGTGGCCGAGCGGTTACAGTCGTGGACTACAAATCTCTCAGCCCCTCACCGCGTGGGTTCGAATCCCGGTAGGGACTTCGGATTTTTCATGTGAGGAAGCCTTCCAGCTGGCTTGCGGTAGGTCGGTGGTTCTACCCGGATACCTCTGTGTATTCGGGGTCTTCCTCCACCTGTAATTAGCTGGACGTCGCTGTATGATTGAAATACTATCGCAGCGACAGTAAACCCCAAAACAACAACAAGTTTCACATCAATACTTTGTATAGTCACAGGTTCTGTTCTAAACAAAAGTTGATAGAACATAAATAAATGAAGGGAAATGATAAAAAAAAAATGAACCAAGTTGATTATGGTTCTTGGTCACTGCATTTCTCCTTGCCTTCATTTTATGTTTCGAGTCTCAAGTCCTAACCTTGAATAATTAATGCGTTATGCTCCCGACAAAAAGTACAAGAGGGAGATAATTTAAAAAATGACCAAGTAGAGTTATGGTTCTTCGTTACTGCACCTCTCCAAGCTGTCATATATTTATTTATGAAGTTTTAAGTCAATACTTTGAATAGTTTTCATATCTATAAACTTCTGGACTGAAATTCATTATAATATTAAATTAAAGGTGATAGTTAAAAATTGGTCCAGGTAGAGTTACGGTTCTTGGTCACTACACTTTCCGATCTTGCCATCTACTTATATCTAAAGTTTCAAGTCACTATTCGTATACATTACTGGTTAAGCTCCCGACAAAAATTGAAAAAAAGAGGGAGATAATTAAAATAATGGACAGGAAGAGTTATGATATTTGGTTACTGCACTGACATTTCAAGTCGATACCTTATATAGTTTTCAAGGCAAATGTTAAACAGACAGTTCAAAACAATGTGCAATCGCCCTATCGATGTGGGAGCATAAAAATAAAACGACATTATTACTTAGCATATATTAAGTAACTATATGACTTAGACACATCTAATGACATTCAGCCCCACATGGCATGTGTCTTTCGTTCACAATTGGTTGTTTATAATTTTGCTTCTTCATTTACAATTTTAGTGGTTATGGTCATAACCACCTCCAAGTTCGAGCTTATATTGGCCCAGTAGGTCAAGAGTTATGGCTCTCGATTTACAAGAAAATGCAAGATTTCACTATAGACATATTAATTTATATGTGTATGATTTCACATTGTTTACTCTCAAGCTTCCGCATTTATAAAACCATCTTAACCAAACATTATGCACTGTCAATATTCAATGATATGATACACACACATATTTATTTATATTATCTCAGTCAAGTACTTGACCAATATATATGCCAATGATCTCTCTGTCAAGATTGATAAGGGCTTATATCGGCCATGTAAGTCAGGAGAAATGGTACTTGAATCATCGAAAAATGCCAGATTTTTATTTGTTTACAAACTAGAATCCAAATGTATGACATTTATCAAACGTTGTCACTATGGCATTAAAATCAATACAAAAAAAACACACACAAAAAAACAAAAAAAAAAAACAGATGGCTTTTATGCAGCCATAATCACATTAATGTAAATTACGTCCAAAATAAACTTATTTTTCGTTACTTAATATAGAAAAGGAATATGATTGACTTTCAAGAGGTATTTGTTAACTCAGAGCATATATGATATTAAAAGACGGTCGAGAAAAGGATGTGTTTTATGAACGGTAAATATGTACTCAGGTCTGTTTATAACATAAATCATATCCAATGCGGAGGAGTTGCAGGAGAAAGTGTGCATTCAGGTTGCGTAAGTTACATGTTTTATTTCGTTCTGAAATGTATTCTGTTTTTGGTGAGCCAAGATGACACACATTTCCTTTCATGTCAAAGATATTCATATTTCAAAGAATTGTTTGCTCCATTATCCATTTGTTTCGTCTTTTCGACTGCTTAAAATGACATTCGGCAACAGTGGGCAGAGTATTTTTGTTACACACAGAAATCGATGGTAAACAGTTTTCCAGTAAACACAAATCAGGAAAGTGACAGTCGTTCCTCCTAACGAATTAAGGTATGGTTTAACGATAGCATTCCTTGAGTAGATAATGAGTTAAAACTAGCAGACGTATTAAAGTAAATACCTCCTAGACAGCTGCGTGTCTTAAAAGAATCTCTTTGATTACATTTCAATTTACATCATAACGTCGGAATGGTGCCGCGGGTCATTCTAGCGAGGTACGTAATGAGCAACGTACGACGAGAAGCCGCAGAAGAAACCTCCTCTTCGCTCTTATGTCGTCTCAGTGATCTGAATATTACAGTATTTTTTTGCTGTTGTTGTCGTTGTGTGTGTGTGTGTGTGTGTGTGTGTGTGTGTGTGTGTTTTATAGTAAGCTTATATTGTACGAACATTCGGTTAACACGAAACCGTGTTCGCATATACCCAAATACAGGGAGGCGAGACATACATGTATGTTATGCACAATGGTATTTTTTTTTTCATTTGCATGATCACTTTGATATTTCTAGACTCTGAAGAAACGCAGGTTTCATATAATTACTTCATTAACCACCCCTAATTAAGTACAAAAAGACTGCAATCTGAAAAGCAATCTACTTCCAATGTTATTTATCAAACATGTTCATTAGTAAAAGTAGAAATGTCTCCTATTTACTTCATTAACGGACGATGTGCTTATATTTTTTATAGAATCTGAGAGAACCGACATTGCTTTCAGCCTTGTTTTCACTTGAATAAACTTCATTAATGTACTCAGTCAAACTGAAGTCCTTTAGATGTAAGAAACTATGGTTTCTTTTTCCTTTTGAAGTAACGAGGGTTACATCTCAAGAAAGGTCCTGTTTACCGGAACTGCTATGCTTCAAGAATGCAACAATGTGACACTCTTTCTTATCTCTTTTCAATCAATAAATGTATGACTTTGTAACTGCACATTATATTCCAACCTTTCTTACCCCTTTTTGTCAAGTGCTGGTAGAATTAGGTACGAGTATGTCTGATCATTAATAAAATGTATACCTCACTCATTACGAGGATTTATTTTTCTAGTAATGAGTTTCGAGTAAGAAAAGTGAGTTTCGAGTCTGAAAAAGTGAGTTTCGAGTTAAAAAAGTGAGTTTCGAGTTAAAAAGGGTGAGTTTCGAGTCAAGAAAAAGTGAATTTCGAGTTAAAAAAGGTAAAAAATGTGAATTTCGAGTCAAGAAAAAGTAAGTTTCGAGTTAAAAAGTGGGTTGTGAGTCAGAGCAGATGACACGTAAGTGTATATACTATACAGTGGCCGGTTATGAATAAAAATGTGTATGTTTTGGCGACTGTGTATATATTTAACAGCATTTGTGTATTGATTTTACGGTAAAGTTTATTGAAAATATCGGGAAATAGTTGCTCATATCCGCAATTAGTTAAATATTTATATTACTCTGACATGACGGATCGTTTTAGAAAAATCTATATCCCGGGTAACTGTATAAAAAAAACAAAAACGGATAATACACTCACCGAAATAAACCGTTTTAAATTTACTGGTTTGGTATAAGAAATAAACACTTGTCAGCACAAAAATAAACCCGTCACTTACGACTTTTCGGTATCGTCCCCCTTGACTACTCATAGCTGTATGCAAACATTACTGATATTGTGAAAGTCACACTCCACTGACACGCATTCTAAAAATAAACATCAACATTATCATTTGCATAAAAAAAGAAGATCACAAAAAGCATGGGTAACATGACTGAAAATTATCAATCATCGGCATGAATTTGTATCATACGATCCAGATTTTAACTATTAATAACTTACATGCGAAGACACAGTTCCAGCAATTTGATACCGTGTGTGTGTTGTGTGTGTGTGTGGGGGGGGGGGGTCTGACAGAAATATGTTGGGTAACTATGAAAAGTAACCATGCCAAGCCAGACAAGCCAAGTATGAAGTTCATCCTACTTTGGCAAACTCTGTTCATCCTCTTTTATGTATATTCTTCGCATAATATCCAAATCTCCGGGGGGCTGGACACCCGGTTCCCTCTCTGGATCTGCGCACTCTGGATCTGTGCATGACTTAGGTTACTGTATTTCTAATCACTATATTTTCAGCAAAACATTTATAGCGTATCAGGTGGTGAAAAGATTGTGGCCCGCCTGTGATTCGAACCCAATGTCCAAGCACCTTACCACTGAGCTATCAAGCCCCACAAAGTACCAGGACCCGGCTACATATACCACATTCAAATTTATAATTTGTTACAAATTCTTAGAGACAGAAGCATTGTGAAATGTTCTCGAGGTTCCGAGGCAGTTATCTAACTTGATTATTTCAGTTGTAAATGTACATTCCTCCATGTTCTTTACTGTATATACATTGAATGAAATAAAGCTTTTTTTTGCTGTTGTTGTTATTGTTGAATTCCACTGTTAAATGCACAGGGAATTTCCTGTGGTTAAATGTGTATGCATGCTCATTTAAATATATGATAAATTGGTGTAAAACATTAGATAAAGAATTGTGCTAGCTACAACAAGTTGCCTAATTTGAGTGTTTGAAAAGAATATCGTTGATCAATATGGCAATTATTTCTCAGATGATGTTATTTTTAACTGTTATTTTTTATAGTCACTCAACAATAAGAATGATTTAGTGTAAATATAGACAATTATATTTACAGAAAGAAAAGATGAAAATCACGTTATCAGTTTCGCCCCCCCCCCCCAAAAAAAAAATAACCACAGCAGGTTGTAAATTACGCATACATAGAAAAATTGCGTAACAAGTGTTACACTGAATGTATAGAGTGACAGTAAAAAAAATATGCAAAAAAAAAAAAAATATATATATATAAGCCGTTATTTCAAACGCATGAGACCAGGTGTTATTTTCGTAGCCGCAACCTTATTTACGCGAAAAAAGCTTACTTTCATTATCTATACCGGCTTATTTTGGCACTGATTTTATTCATACTTGTCAGAGAGTCGGTAAAAAAGCTGTGTCAACAACTGTAAGAATTAATTCATGAATGAAATTGTATTGTCAATGGGTTTAAACAATATTTTGATTAGTACTTACTCTGTGAAAGACCTCTTCTTCCCAAAACGTTTGGCGACAAAATCTTCATAGCAAGGGAGTTAACAATGTATTACGAATACATTTATATCTTCAACTGTACTCGAAACTCACTTTTTCTTGACTCGAAACTCACTTTTTCCGACTCGAAACTCACTTTTTCTGATATGAAACTCACTTATCCAACTCGAAACTCACCTTCGCAGACTAGAAACATTTTTTTCTAGACTCGAAACTCAGTTTTTGCAACTAGAAACTCACCTTTTCTAACTCGAAACTCACTACTCACTAAGAATTATATCTCACTGATTACCCATATGATTGTCTTGAAACCACATGTTCCAAAAGAAGCTGCCGTTGTTTTAACACTTTAAAAGTTATTACAGCATTTTTGATTTTTCAAATTACGTTCTTCTTGTGACATTTGTGTTTTAATATTTAATGTGAACCATCACAAACTAGTGAGCTACAATAGCACCAGATCAACCGAGGACAATATACTAAAATAGTCATTTTAAAAGGATAGCATTTAATCCTAAGTAGCGAAGTTAAGTGAACCGTTACCAGAATCGGCAGGGGACTTATGTGTTCCAAGCAACACTAGCGATTTGTCTTTATAAAGAAATGACCGAGGCTCGTTATTGTATTGGGGTTACACTTCTTCGTAGGTTGTTATTTTACTAAGTGTGGGGATTCATAATGATTATTTAAATGCTTATTTTTTTACAAAAGTGCATGAAATCTGGCTCAGTTATGTTTTATGTATCCTTATGATTTGAAGAAAAAAAAACAACAGTATGGTGTTAACAAAATAAACATGATTGTGCCAATATAATTTCACATCTGATCAGAGGGTAAAGACATGGGAGTACTTTTTAAGATTTACAAACGTAATACTTTGTACATCTATGCCAAATAATTTCAAATATATTCCATAATTTTGGAGAAGTTTATGGAAATTTGGTTATGTCTCCTTTAGGACCATATTTAATTTAAACACCCTCTGTAGCGGACCTCTGTATCTGTCAAATCATTTAAATGGTAATTCAATTAATTTTGAATAATAAAGGTTGTACTATGTTTCAAGAAAACTAACTCTTCACCCTATAGTCTTTGTTTTCCTTTGGATCCGAAGGAAGATGGTACCGAAGGAATCTCTATGATTTCAAATCTGTTCGGTAGTTTGAGGCAATTTTTTGAAACAATCTGTCATTGGAATCAAATTAAACGAGAGGTGGTCAAAAAGTTTGCGGAAAAGTGTTCACATTTCTTTATTTCAGATGGCAGATTTATAAAACTGTCCTATGATGTAGGTCCATATATTGCCATTTCAATGTACAAAAATAAGATCTGTACCCTTCTCGTGGAATTAAATATGGCTCCCGTAGTAACGTCACCGTCGTCTTTCCGGCCTAAAACTTTATCGTTTTGTTAAAAAGGTCTCAAATTATAGCGTCTCAACTTTGCGAATTTTTACAGTACGCCTTTCAAACTAAATATACGCAATGCGAAAACAATTGCAATGTCGTTTATGGCGTCATTTTAATTTTGGACGTCATGGATATAAGCCAATGATGCATTAACTGCTGACTGAAACAAAAAAAATGAAAAGCCATCAAATTTTGTGTTCTGAATGAAATTTACAAGCCTAAAACTATTAAAATGATACGTAATGCCTATAGTGAAACTGCTGACAGAAAACAGTGGTATTCGAATTGCAAAAGCGGTGTGAGATCGTTGATGGCGAGCGCAGCGGCCGTCAAATGACGAAGAGGTCGTCGCACGACGCCGCCGGTAGATTTTGTCGCATTGCAATCACTGAAATTACGTACAGAATGCAGTATTGGAACTGTCTTCAACATAATTCATGACCAGTTAAATATATATATGCGACATGTATGTGCATGTTTGTGTTCATCATTCGTTGTGAATATGTATGAATGTTAACTGACGTCGTTTTGTGTTGGGCCGGGATTCGTAATTTTCAGAGACAACGTTTTTGTAATAAAGAAATGTGAGCACTTTTCCGCAAATTTTGTGAACAAAAAATGTTTGAAAATGATACTATATTTTATCTCCCTTTTCCAAAAATATTTATTTTCATTTCCCATTTCTTTGAGAATGACGTATCTTTGGATAATTATACGTACCATTTAATCAGATCCATTGAATTTATTATATGGGTTTCTTCGGTTTGTAGAATTTTTATTTCTATTTTCTTTCCTTTATAACGAGAGATGTAAAGCATAGCTATTTGTTTAAAACAGTTGTCAATGATATACTCGAACATAGCATAAAATCAAGCACAGTGACAAATCACTTTTTCCCTTGTTTTGTATTCCGCACATTTTTTTTAAATATATTATGTGAAAAGCATAAAGTTATATTGAAAAAAAAATACTGTAGTTAACACTCTACATTGTTTTAAGAGATAATTGACAGTCACATAAATTATTAGTACAATGTTGACATAGTTGGAGAGGTGTGTTTAATTATCTGAAAAAGAAAAAGGAAAATATCTAAAAAAAAATTACAATTATTCATTTTACAGATGAAGAAATGAACAAAATCTGTGTGGAATTCAGTATGTTATAGCAACTTAAATTAATTATAGTAATTATAAAGGAGTGGCGATGTTTGTTGCAAATCATCTAGATTTTACTTTACATTCTTAAAAAATATTGTGATCAGGGGGAAACATGTTGATATTAGACTGTTACATTTTCAATGAAAGCTTAACCCTGGTAAATCTATATGGCCCGAATCAAGAAAGACCACACTTAAACCTAACATTTAAGAACAAACTTAGAGTCTTAAATAAACCATTAGTAATAACTGGAGATTTCGGCCTTGTAATAAATCTTACAAATGATAACTTTGAATGTGTTAATGTTAATAATCCAAAAGCTAGAAAACTATCTTAGAAAATATCATATAACTAGATCTCAATACCCCTGAAGAGATCTCAATATTGTTAAAAGAGAATACACATGGATCAAGAAAAACACAAATAAGAAGGCACGACTTGACTTATTTTTAATTTCCAACTCTTTTATTGTTGATGTGACTAATGCACAAACAATAACCATGTTATCAAATAGACCACTCTATAATAAAGCTTCACATAGAATTTGGGAATTTTAAAATGGGTAGGTCATACTGGAAGATGAACAATTCACTGCTTAACGAACCTGAATATGTTAGAAAGATACAACTGTATTGTCCTAAATAGAAACATAGGGGGGAAAAAGAAGGTTAATATATGACATTAGGTTCTATGCAGAAAAGAATAATATTCCAGGATCGAAACTTTCAATTGACCTAGAAAAGGCGTTCGACTCAGTTTCTTGGAAATTTATCAACAATGCTTCATTTTGTTTCAACTTTGAATTAGTCTTTAAAAATGGATAAATACAGAACCTTGCTGTATTGTAAATGGGAATTGCTCCGAAAGGTTTTATTTATACAAAGGCTGTTGTCAATGTGTTGGCAACACTTATAAGAGAAAATAAAGATATCAAAAGTATAATATATGTTATACTTGCATATACAATTTCACAGTATGCAGACGATACCTCCTCATTCTTGCTGGCACAGAAAAATAAAATTAAACTGCAATACTGGTTTTAAATTGTTATTCTGATATCTCCGGCGTTTGTATTAATGTGGAAGAACCCAAAGTAATTTGGATTTGCAGTTGCAAATAAAAAGTACATATGACCCTATACCTGATATCAATATATGTTGGGATACTGAATTTACACATCTTGGAATAAACTTTTCAAAAGATCTTCATAGGATAACTAAAATAAACATTGAGATCAAGATTCAAGAAATTAAATAACTATTTATAAGATAGTCACATTGAATACTAGGCAAAATTGCTGAGTGTAATAAAAATATCTTGCTCTTTCAAAATTAAACCATCTCATCTTTTCTCTACTAAACCCAGACGAAGATATCATCAGTGCATTGCAATCACTTATTTTTCCATTTCTTATGGGATGGTAAACCGGACAAGATAAAAAGAGAGGTATCATATACTGATTATAAGAATGAGGATTTAAGGATGATTATTTTGGATAAAAAATTAAAACTCTCAAAATAACTTGGAAAAGAAAAATAATTTTGAATAATAACAGATGTGTGCAAATTGAGCAAAACTTAAATAGGCGTGTACAAAACAAATTTAGACTTGATAGCGTAGTTGTAACGCGCCTAACTTCTCACCAATGCGTCCCGGGTTTGATTCCTGGTCACGTACGTGAAAGGTTACAGTGGACGCCTGTCCAGACACATGGGTTTTTTCCCGGGCTCTCCGGTTTCATCCAACAATAATGACATTACGCCGCCACCAGAGCCATCGAGAGTGATTAGCATAATTTAAGATAACTTGTTTCGTAATCTATGTAAAATAAATAAAGTTTAGACTTGGTCCTGAATATGTTAAACGGAACCTAACCCTAATTGATAAATGATAACCCATGTTGGTCAGATGTCTATATGTCTTACTGTAGCTTTAGTTCATTGTTAAACGTGACGAATCCTAAATACTTTAAACTGGTACATTTTCTTAAGTAACAAAATAAAGGTCGGAAGAAACCTTTTTATAGATATCTTTTTATTTGATAATGATATTATCAATATACATTATCTCCTTGCTAAATATGATTCTTTCATAACTTTTTTACAATTTTACTAGTAAATATGGGCATATAACTATCGTTTTAGAATATGCCAGTATTATTGCCTCCATAAAAAGTTATTTAGAAAAGAAAAACATTAAATCATAATTGAACAGATAAGAAGAACCTTTGATACCCTTACCACTATCAATCATATATAAAAATAATTAAGGATACAGATGTATCTATAACATGAAATTTAATAATTCTTTTCCTATCTCTTTAGATAAGTGAGTAACCATTAATGGTGAAAATATGAACTTCAATAATATTCTACATGTACATTATATCCAATTTAAATACATCCATTTAGATATATTTCTTCAATGGTTTCAAAGCAGAATCAACCATAAAATTTTAGGTACAAATTGTATGTTGAGAATATGAAGGTAAAATACTGATATGTGCTCAGTGTGCCATCAAGAACCAGAGACATTAATTCATCTGTTTTATAAGTGTACTTATATTAAAAAGGAGTTTTGGAAAGAATTAGGATTTTACTTCATGCCCAATGTTTAGAAATACCTGTCTGTTTTTCATTTAAAGATATATTCGGAAACAAATTCGTCAAAGATGTCCTGAAAACAGTTATTATTTTGAGTAAATACTATATTTTTAAGACCATAAGAGATAGTAACCAAAGACTTACATTCAAAATATTTAAAAATAGGTTGTTAATCATTATAACCTTGAATACCACATTGCATGTAAGAATATTAAGAAAAGAGACTTTGAAAAGAAAGATGGAAACTTTTAAATCTGCTGTTAAATCTTGTGACATAAAGACATAAACAAGATAAAGACACAAACTAGATAAAGACATAAACTAGATAAAGACACAAACTAGATAAAGACATAAACTAGATAAAGACACAAACTAGATAAAGACATAAACTAGATAAAGACACAAACTAGATAAAGACATAAACTAGATAAAGACATAAACTAGATAAAGACACAAACTAGATAAAGACATAAACTAGATAAAGACACAAACTAGATAAAGACATAAACTAGATAAAGACATAAACTAGATAAAGACATAAACTAGATAAAGACACAAACTAGATAAAGACATAAACTAGATAAAGACATAAACTAGATAAAGACACAAACTAGATAAGACATAAATAGATAAAGACATTAAACTAGATAAAGACATAAACTAGATAAAGACATAAACTTGTAGATAAAGACATAACTAGATAAGACACAAACTAGATAAAGACATAAACTAGATAAAGACATAAACTAGATTAGGACACAAACTAGATAAAGACACAAACTAGATAAAGACATAAACTAGATAAAGACACAAACTAGATAAAGACATAAACTAGATAAAGACATAAACTAGATAAAGACACAAACTAGATAAAGACATAAACTAGATAAAGACACAAACTAGATAAAGACACAAACTAAAAGACACAAACTAGATAAAGACACAAACTAGATAAAGACATAAACTAGATAAAGACACAAACTAGATTTTAAGACCATAAGACACAAACTAGATAAAGACATAAACTAGATAAAGACACAAACTAGATAAAGACATAAACTAGATAAAGACATAAACTAGATAAAGACATAAACTAGATAAAGACATAAACTAGATAAAGACATAAACTAGATAAAGACATAAACTAGATAAAGACACAAACTAGATAAAGACATAAACTAGATAAAGACACAAACTAGATAAAGACATAAACTAGATAAAGACATAAACTAGATTAAAATAGACATAAACTAGATAAAGACATAAAAACTAGATAAAGACATAAACTAGATAAAGACATAAACTAGATAAAGACATAAACTAGATAAAGACATAAACTAGATAAAGACACAAACTAGATAAAGACACAAACTAGATAAAGACACAAACTAGATAAAGACACAAACTAGATAAAGACACAAACTAGATAAAGACATAAACTAGATAAAGACATAAACTAGATAAAGACACAAACTAGATAAAGACACAAACTAGATAAAGACACAAACTAGATAAAGACACAAACTAGATAAAGACACAAACTAGATAAAGACATAAACTAGATAAAGACATAAACTAGATAAAGACACAAACTAGATAAAGACACAAACTAGATAAAGACATAAACTAGATAAAGACATAAACTAGATAAAGACATAAACTAGATAAAGACATAAACTAGATAAAGACATAAACTAGATAAAGACATAAAACTGATAAGACATAAACTAGATAAAAGACACAAACTAGATAAAGACATAAACTAGATAAAGACAAAACTAGATAAAGACATAAACTAGATAAAGACAAAACTAGATAAAGACATAAACTAGATAAAGACATAAACTAGATAAAGACATAAACTAGATAAGACACAACTAGATAAGACTATGATAAAGACATAAACGTAAGATAAACTAGATAAGAACATATTAGATAAAGACATAAACTAGATAAAGACATAAACTAGATAAAGACAAATAAAAAAAGAAAATAAAGACACAAAACTAGATAAAGACATAAACTAGATAAAGACAAAAACTAGATAAAGACACAAATAGATAAAGAACATAAACTATTGATAAAGACATAAACTAGATAAAGACAACTAAACACTAGATAAAGACACAAACTAGATAAAGACATAAATAAAAGACATAAGACTAGATAAGACATAAACTAGATAAAGACATATAAACTAATAGATAAAGACATAAACTAGATAAAGACACAAACTAGATAAAGACATAAACTAGATAAAGACATAAACTAGATAAAGACATAACTAATAACTAAACTAGATTAGGACACAAACTAGATAAAGACACAAACTAGATAAAGACATAAACTAGATAAAGACACAAACTAGATAAAGACATAAACTAGATAAAGACACAAACTAGATAAAGACACAAACTAGATAAAGACATAAACTAGATAATAAAGACAAAACTAGATAAAGACAAAACTAGATAAAGACACAAACTAGATAAAGACACAAACTAGATAAAGACATAAACTAGATAAAGACATATACTAGATAAAGACATATACTAGATAAAGACATATACTAGATAAAGACATATACTAGATAAAGACATAAACTAGATAAAGAAAGACATATACTAGATAAAGACATATACTAGATAAAGACATATACTAGATAAAGACATAAACTAGATAAAGACACAAACTAGATAAAGACATAAACTAGATAAAGACATAAACTAGATAAAGACATAAACTAGATAAAGACATAAACTAGATAAAGACACAAACTAGATAAAGACACAAACTAGATAAAGACATAAACTAGATAAAGACACAAACTAGATAAAGACATAAACTAGATAAAGACATAAACTAGATGTAAACAATTTAAGAATAGTTTTGACAATTTTACAAAAGAACCACATACATGCATGTTTAATGCTTTTGTTTGTTTTTAATGAATAAATAAGTTTATTATATAATAAGTATTGAGAATAGCATACTCGCCTCATTAAGGCAAATTGTAACTAAGCATTATTTTTTCTTTATGATAATTAATGATAACAATATGTGAATGCATGCTTGTTTGATGTTTTTTGTAGTTGTTTTTTTTTTTATTGTTTTTGATTAATAATTATGTTTAAACAAAATATTCCCAAGTTTTCCAGAATAATACTCGTATTTATGCCTAATTATAGCAGATTGTAAATAAGCATGTGTTTTTTTTTCTTCCTTTTTTCCTTTTTTGTTTTCTTTTAATTGTATTATTCGTATCACTCAAGTTATGAAACCAATCTTATTTATTTATTTTTGTTTTTGTTTTTCTTGAACCAACTTATTAAACAAAGCAAACTACTAATTAAATATAATCCCGAATATACTAATCTTTCCTTGTAAATTTTGTGTACTATTATAGACATAAGACTCCAATTAAAAGATTCATAATTATTATAAAACTACTAATGATCAGAAATCTATAGATATATTATGCTTAGAATAGTATTTATAACTTTGTCACTATTCCAAATTAACGTGATATTTGTATTGTAAGAAGCAATTATGTTGTTAACATGATGTTATGGACATATGATGAAAAATAAAAATGATAAAACAACAGCTCCATAGACGTCAATCCCTATAACGTAAGCTATCCACAATCCTTATATTGTCCTCTTGCTGTTTTTAATACGACCGGACAATTTAATTATTTTGTTAATATCTCTATTATTGTTTAGAAATATTTCTAAGAGACTTTTATTTTAGTTTTGCTTTAATTAACAAACAAACATAGTTGCATCATAAACTTTTTTTTGCAAAATTATAAATGGTTATTTATTTATACTAACTTCATTCATCATAACTGTGAAAAAATATGCATACATTAGAATAGAACAGAAAAGAGCAAGCAATGATTTTGTAAATGTATGTTTGTGATTGAGAGAAAGAGGAATATATGAATGTAAGATACATGAACATGTATATGAGAGAGTGAGCAAGGTAGAGTGGAAAATAAAAGTACTTTGGGTAGAAAGATATAGATATATATTTGAATATTGTTTACAAACACCATTATTTTGAGTGAAATAGAAATTGCATTTATACCCTTTTAAACAAGTTGTGAAAAATAAAAGATAAAAAAAAAACTGTTTGCACGAACTCGTTTTTTATCACTTATTGTACTGCCTGCACGTGTGGCTAGTCTCTAGTCCGGCGGAACTGCTACCACTGACAGGAGAAGGGGCGAAGGCGGTCCTGTGGCGCCTAAACCACTTGCTTCGGGCAGAGTGGGCTCGTTAGTCAACCATTCTAATGAGAAGGAAAACTCTGATTCCAAACCTCCGCTGCCTTGCGGCTATACCCATACATGGGAAAGGCTAAGGGTTGGGGTAACCCCTACAGAACACCCAAAGAGCTGAAGTCAGATATACTGGGCCTATATGGCGCTTTCGAACGAACCACGGTATTGTGCACTATACAGAACGAGAAGAAGAAGATCACTTATTGTATGTAGTTGTTGCTACAAGGGGTACAGTTTTATCTTGAAAAAGTTCCCTAGTGTTCTCGACCCAGCAGTGCCCGGGAGGTATTCTAATGTGTTGAAACTGATAATGGCGCTAATCATTTCGACTTTCCAAGATCTCTAATTGTTGTGTTCGTAACTACCTTTCATTATCTCATGTACAGGAAATACTTGACATTTGTAGCAAAAGAAGTAATTATGTTGTAAACATGATGGTATGGACAGATGATGAAAAATAAAAATGATAAAACACCAGCTCCACAGACGTCAATCCCTATAACGTAAGCTATCCACAACCCTTATATTGTCCTCTTGCAGTTTTTATAACGACTGGACAGTTTAATTGCTTAAATTGTTAATATCTATATTATTGTTTAGAAATATTTCTAAGAGACTTTAATTT
>JAIFHC010000620.1:0-50000 GCA_021229015.1 Solen grandis | reverse complement strand
ACTAGAACGCTCAACAGAGTATCATAAGCATAATTAAAACAACCAAGGGCACGTGATTTCATCTGGTTACCTTCAACAGCGACCAGATTCAAATTTCAGACACAAGTAATTCTATTATTAAGGGATCAACTTAATTCTAGTAAATATGGTAGAGAGTCATGAGATGACAATTGGAACCGAATGATATTACATTCTGGCCACTGATTTTTATAAAAGAATTATACAGATTATAGAAAAAAAAATTCTCCTATGTTCAGCATACGAAGATAGGGATTTCCCTCATGGAAGAAAACTCTTTCTTCCATGTCACGTGATCAGCTTTCTTCCATGTCACGTAAATAAACAATGATGACTGTAAGTTATACATTTTATCAAGATGCAAAACTAACTTGTAATTCATGTGAATAGATGTATGTTTGAAAATATATATCTAGATAGTTATTCCTTTATTATCATTTACTACTTATGTTAAATAAGGCTTAATATTTTTACGGAGGGAATATTACTACGCACGGTCAAGGACAGTGGTATTTTTAACTGAGTTATTTTAAGCAAATGGTAATTCCCAGTCGAACGAACATCAAAATTTAGGTACATACCTGCCGAGTTCTCCCATTATATTATTGGTTTAACTTGTTAGGCGGCGAGAAAAAATCCCCCGCCCCCCGAAAAAAAACATTTGGAAGCGCGATATGTTTATTAAATTGAGGCTGACGGCAAGTAATTATTGCTCATGGGAGAAAAAAATCCATAATTCGTAAATTCATGGAGGATAGGGATATCTCACCCTCGGGATCAGAAATTTCCCGGTGGATTCTTGGTGGATTCTTATAGTCTGACACCCCCCCCCCCCACCACGAGGCCTCATTTTTCAAGGGATCATCTGCAAATATAAGCAATGATTGTAGAAAACTATAAGGTGAATCTTTATGCATATTGAATTAAATTCAGGCCATTGGTTCTACAAAAAGGAGTTTTAGTAGTCTAGGTAGTTTGGGTATGGCATAAGCTGCATTGGTTCAGTTAAGGCATGTCCGGAGAAGTTAGGACAATTTCACTTTCACCAACTTAACTGATGTTTCGTACAATCCTTTTCTTCGAGAATTGAGTTAAATCTATTTTATTTCTATTTTCTTACTTTCTACATTTTCTATGAACTTAACATAATCTTAAAACCATATTTGTTGTAATAACTTGTTTATATATTCAAATAAATTTAGCAAGTGCTTTCCTAACATAAAAAGGCAAGTTTATACACAGATATTTTCGGATTAAACATTGTTTAAATTGTAGGGTTGATCTTTGAACCAATTTTGAAATTTGCGATCTACCAGTCTTGTTTAAAAAATTTAAAAATGCATCTATATCGCCAATAGCTTGACTTAACCAAACATAACAAAACCACATCTAAATAATAAATTCTTAATAGCCGATGCCCAGTTAATTCTTCCTACAATTATTTGCTGTTTTAACATTAAATAACAATTTCACGGATATCTATTTTCGGACATACATAAGAGTTTGTTCCAGTACTTAACACATTTTATATGGAACTCTAAAATATCTGAGTATTCTGTACAATATATTCCGGCGTCATATGTAATACAAGGCTTAACCATCGAATCAAATAACTTAAAATATTCGTTGTGTGAAAAATTACCAAACGGTCTTTGAAAAATTCGATTTTCTGACGTGTGCGCCAAGCTTTACTTTCGCTTTGGACAAAGAGGGTGTCGGTGTGAACAATAGTCCCATATACGAGTATTTATAACAAGATATAACCTGCACTGGATAACCGTCATATGACCAACGTTCATATGCTCGTAATGGACCCCCGTTTCTTAACACGATTATTTCCGTTTTTGACAAGATTAATTGTCATACCTGTAATACGGCAAAATTCTGCAAGAGAATTTAATGTAATTGTAATTCAATGGCTGTTTCTGCACAGTTTGCAACGTCGTCAGCAAATAGTATGCATACAATATCATATTTGTCAAAAAATACCTGGATGAGCTTTTGCTCGTAAAAAGCGGGATAACTCATTGATAAATAGGTTGAAGATTATCGTACTACTTATGTCCCCTTATATTGTCCCAACGCTACAGTGAAAAACGTTTAGTGACTTTATCATCTTTTATTCGGACAAATCT
Source organism: Solen grandis (assembly GCA_021229015.1). Taxonomy (NCBI): domain Eukaryota; kingdom Metazoa; phylum Mollusca; class Bivalvia; order Adapedonta; family Solenidae; genus Solen; species Solen grandis. Next base: position 47,847 of record JAIFHC010000620.1, on the reverse strand, counting down.
ACGTTAATTTGAATACATAGATATCATTACTCGAAAGATTTTACCTCTAACTCAAATTTTATGTAAACTAAAGAACAAGTCGTGATGCAATAATCCGTCGAATGTCTTTTGGAAATCCACATATTGGACATAAAATCTACTATCCTTCTTACTTAAATATTTATGTGTTTAACTTTGCAAAGTAAATATATTATCTATAGTGAAATATCCTGCCCTACACCCGGCTTGCGCTTCGTCTATTTTATTGAATTCCTCAGCCCATGTACTTAATCTTTCATATATTACTTTTGAAAATATTCTGAACATTACATTAATAAGTGAATTTCCCCGGTAATTTGAAGGGTCTAATTTACTACCAGACTTATATACTGGTACGATAGTAAATAGAGCCACGAAACCCCTTTTACGTATTAATGTATTACATTATACCCAAACAAACCCTTTTGAATAATGGTATGAAGGTATTGTGTCGATTAACGATGGGTTTTTGAATTAATGAATACTACTTAATCTCATTAAATAATATCTATTAACACAGGAAAGTATCGTTCTCGACAAACATTGACTTATTATTTTCGCGACACCCTTAATTCATTTATAGAGTCTTATACCTGCGGTTCGGCGATACTCGGTATAATTCGCTGATTTGTACTAACCAATCAGTGACTGGTTCAAAATCTCATGTGTATGTTTAAAACCTACTGAGCAATATGTGGTTTTTACACCAGCATGCAGATTAGGATTTACGTAGGTTTACGTCTCATTTCGGAGTGAAATAGCCTTTTATCCACAGTAACGTCAGGGATGACTCAAAGGGGATAAATAAATATAGTGTACATGCGGACTGTGATATTGTTTTTTACTTTCCTATGAAGTGTAAAATCGTCATGCGAATAAGATTATTCTGTTTTTAATAACTGTATTCTATCATAGGGCATAGGAGAAATGAGTATGAGTTTGTATGCACTACAATTCACAAAACGTGACTCCACACCATTGATCATGGCATAGAACGCGTGAAAACGGGAGAACGAGTTGTCTTTGCATTTTTAGTGGCTACACTACTACACCCGTCGGCGAAAGAGAAGAAGAAAAAGGCGAACCTCCATCAGTCCATCAGTCCAAAGCCATCCCCGTCAAATACGATTCTCCCTGCGGAAGCAGCCAACCATGGAAAGTTTGCTTTAGTTTTGAAGATTTCAGTTATTCATAAATTGTACATACTGTCTTAAAGCCATTCTGCATTTTGTCCTTATTTCAGTTTTTATTTTCATTTTATCAGATCTAACAAACTTTTCCTTGTCTTTCTGTCTCAGAACAATGCGCAAAATTGGCTTGACGTAGACAATCATGTCAGAGCTCAATAGATAACTCATCTGTTGTTTCCTGAAAAACACATGTCGCCTGTTCATAACTTATACTAAGACCAATTTCTGTCAAAACATATTCGGAAATTTCTTCGTCATCAGTGCCACTCCATGGGAAGTTTGGGACTTCTGTACTACGTGTATTTTGACTACTCTTCCCTTTCATCCTTGAAATGCTAGATTCCCTCTGTTTGTAATAACTAGTATAAAAATGGGGAATCACAAGGGTCTGTGAAATAGCACTACGGTAAGGGGCTACACTCCCTTCCAAATTACTGTTTATTTTTTTTAAAGTGAAAAAAGATCCTGTTGGCGTAGCTGTATAATTTCGATTTCAACTCGCATCTTAAACCAATCAAATGTACGCTAACAGCGGTAAATAATTCTAAGCTGAATAAAAGGACTCCTGTTATTGGTTAACGCATCGTTATGGACTATAAAATTACTGTAAATAAGGGGTGCAGCTTGTATATATCATTCAGCTTGGTGTTATTACTTTTCTTTTTGATGTAAACATGAAAGTGATTTCAGTAAGTTAAATACAATCCTTTTCCATCAATTGAGGAATGCTACTTTGTGAAAATGATTTAAAACAACAAAAAAGAATCCACCGTGTTATGACATGAAACCCCTTAATTACTATGTATATTGAATTCTTCCAGCCTGCCGAGATACTCTCATTGAAAATTAATTCGCCAAAACCAAAACAACTAATAACGCTTTTATATCATAATTGTCATATGCAATAATGATATGAACAAATATCAAAACAAGCCTATTTACAGATATAATTTTTTGTATTACCGTCTATAAATAAGTATATTTCATAGAAAAAATACTGAACTATTTCTACAGCGTACTAAATTTGTTGTGCGTCGGTCTTTCGCGCGCTTTTCCTCGGAATGTTCTAGAAGTCCTTTATCAATGAATCTATGCTTTAAGGTGCTGATCATTAATGTATATGCCTGTATAAACTATTTTGATACAGTTTACAACTGATAAAATCAGACCTGAACAAGCTTTTGTCAGTAAGAAATAAAATAAAGGTGAAGAAAAAATTGTATGTCCTAACTACAACGAGCAGATAACTGCTCATTTATACATGATCAGCCTGGAACTAAATTAGGTTTTATGCAGTGGATTATCATAGATTTTTTTATAGTTCATAGGATAATTTATAACATTACACTGCTTTTAAATAAGAACATTTGGAGGTACTCTGAAATATTTGTTATATCAAATCATTTCATATTCTGATTTTAATCATTTTACAATTTTTTATGGTGCAGGTAAGCCTGTTTACGATAATGGTCAGTCGTGTCTTTTGTATAATAGTCTAGCCATTCTTTACTGTACATTTTGTTTTTGAATATATATAGACATTATTTTAAAACTGTACTTTTTTTCTTGCTACATTCCTGTTGTTGTACACATCTCGTGGACTATTTTCTTATTTGCAAAATAAACCTTGTTAAAAACATTGCCATTCATCATTGTTCACTATCAAAATTAGACATGTTTTTTTACAATTATTTACAACAATGCTTTTATAACCTATCATAACATTAGAGTCTTTGAAATGTGTTTTGCATATATTTCCATTTATAAGTTTAAAATTTTTTTTCATCCTACGCCGAATATCTTTTTTAAAGATATTTCTTGTTTTTTATAGTATTAAACTGAATGTTGTTGCTGAAATTGATGTTTTTAAGATAACCATCGCTGCAACAGTATTCAGTCATGTTACAATGTCAAGTTACAGATGGAGGGAGACCTCTGAATGCAAATAGGAACCTGTGTAGAACCACTAACCTACTGTAAGCCAGCCTCACATAAAACAATCAACAACATTGAGTCGCTATATAAGTTGAGGGGCTAAATAATATTAAAGGGATACGCGTCCAACACAGTTTTTATACTATATAGACAAAGAAGGCAAATTAGAATTAGTCATGAGAATTTTCTTTTAATTTGAATGATTATAGAGATTAGTACTAGATACAAATTTGTGGGGGAAAATGGCGGGTCACCACTCTACTTATTGAGTTATTTGCCACTGAATGTGAGTTTTTTTTTTTGCTCTTTTTTTGTTATTTTCAAGGGCAGATAACTCAAAATCACGCCCACCAATACCTAATATTATTTCATATTATTGTTTGTTGTTTTATATCCTATCATTATATTAAGTTAAAAACAATCCTATCCAATAGATTTTTCACTGTTTTCAGCAAATGAAAATACTGCGTTTGCTTTGAAACAAATCTATTTTTACGCGTATTCAACTATAATATAAAATCTGTTGCATAGAATTTTTTGAAAACTTTTAAACAGTTACAGGGAATGTAGTACCAAAAAAAAAAAAAAAAAAAAAAAACTGAGTAAAAATTAATGAGATGTTACTAGCCCATAAAATAGAATCGATGTTCTGCTAAAACTGCAAAATATTTAATTAAAACTCATGACTCTAGAGCGCGAATACACATTTAAATGAATGTGTTTTTTTTTAATAATTTTAATCGCATTACCGGAGCGTAAAAATCAAAATCATTCCGAAACTGTACTTTCATTTCTGGTCAAGATTGTGGTCCCCTTTGCCGATTCGCGAGTATTTCAAATGAAAAAGCAGTCATAGGGAGATTTCACGATATTTTGGTATATTTCAAAAAAGAAATATATATTTTATTGATTCCATATGTAAATTTTACTGATTTTATGCGAATGATTTGTAAAAATCGAGTTGAAGCGAGTTGTTCCCCAACGTTGTGTCCACCCTTGTTTATATCTATGTGGACAGTAGGACTTTTTTTAAAAAAAATACAGGAGCAAGTTCCTGTGATAAAGGCGTTTGCATCTTTTTCATACAGTGCAAATGCGAAGGCACGGGTTCGAGTCTTATTTCAGTCATCATTTTTTCTTGTATTTTATCTTTACTTTGCTTTTTTTGGTATTTTTTCATCATTTATATATTAAATCATGAACATTTCAATACATTCAGATTTTCGTTCAAAAGCACTATCTGTGTCTGAATAGTCAGAACATTCCCTTGCTATTTCCGTCGCTTTCGTAATATTTTTGACGATTTATACACATTTGGAATCTAGTTCACTTATCTTATTGAGACATTTAAATATTGTACATGTACTAAAGAAAATAAGGAACTAAAAAAAACAGTGCTGATATTTTGAATAAAACATCAAATAATAAATACTTCTTACGCTTATTTAAAAGGTTTAAACGCGGCATTTGATTGGATTAGAATCGAGCACTTGTTTATGCATATCAATTACTTAAAAGGTCAATCTGACGTAACCCCTAATGCGATGTTGTCAGATCCTAATCGCGTATAGTAGAGAATCGCAAATTAGGATATAATTTTAATAACATTGGGTGTATAGTATATTAAAGCTTTTTCGTTACTGTTATCTTTGGGTTGTTAATGTCATACATAAACAAGAACCTGGTTATGCAACAGAGCTGAATAAATAATTTACAATCCCGCAAACAAATGCTTGACAATATTCCGTGTGTTTGAGGATATCCCTGGTAAATGTATGTCTAATTCATATCTGTTTACAATATCTACTGTATTTATTGTATTTATACATTATTTTTTTTTATTTATTTATTTATTTATTTTTTTTTTTTGGGGGGGGGGGGTAGGGGGGAATGTGTGTGTGAAGCGGAATGAACAATTCTGACAGGAAACAAGCGATATATATATATACGTAGTATTATGTGTATGTATGCATGGGAGTGTGTATATTTACATATTTACGACTTTGGTTTGTCGAGAGCGGGAATCGAACCCACGACCTCTCCATCCCGAGGCGAACACTCTAACCACTCAGTCCTTGGAGACGGTATGTATGTATGTATGTATGTATGTATGTATGTATGTGTGAATTATACGAGGTCATTTCAAATATGATAAAAGTACATGGCATATGATACTTTGGCAAGGAGCCAAAAGTTTAAATGGGATCTAAATTTAGGACATTAAACTCCGCTGGGTATTCCCACTGGAAAATCGATTTCGTACGTCAAAGAAGAGAATTGGTATCATTACGGTGGACTATACTTGATGATTTATGATAAATTTGGAATGTAAAATGTGAGTTCACAATTTATTTATTAGTTTTTTTTTAAACTTTTCTGCTGAAAACATTGGTTGTTTCTTGTTTGTAATTAATGAACGTTTACACTTTCGTTTTTGAATTGACAAAGATATGGGGAGAGAGGGAAACTCAGAGAGAGAGAGAGAGAGAGAGAGTAATATACTGTTATTCAACGTAATGTCTTTAGTAAATGGCTAAATAAATCAAATTTACATGTAATTTATTTATTTGTTAGATGTGTCCTGGCATTTACTCGGTTCATATTAAGAATCAACCTAAACTTTATTCGAAAATAAACAATGGGTTGGACAAATACTTGATTATTAACATTATTGTTCCGCTTTGTCCATCACCATCATCATCATTATCATCATCAACATCATCATCATTTCATTATCATCATCGTCGTCGACATCAATGTCATCATAAATATTTTGTTATTAGATATATATTATGAAACTGCCATGAATATAATATAATGGATTATTATTATTATTACTGTCAGATTTTCAAAATGGAGGAGGAGAAGCGGCAGCGGTCTCTGCTTCTCTTCGATATATTGGAGCGTGTCGGGGCCTCTGAGGAGATGCGGCACTTCTACAGACGGAAGATAGTGAGCGAGATTATCCTGGCGGTGAACCAAACACTGATGATTGGCAATACTATACATGTCTATAACTTCGGCAGCGTTACTGAGGGCACAACCGTATTAGACATGGGATCGGATGTTGATACGTTATATTGTTATAATGGGATGTTTGTCTATGAGGATATCCATACAACCCCTAATGGTAGATCACTCCTACTGGTGCATGAGGGGAGTTACCCCGGATATGTTAAATTACAGGCTGTTGACAACGGGCAGCCTCTGTATAATATGATTCCTACTCGCGGCTATGATATTGATGGCCAGGGAAGAATGTGTTTGAGGAATGTCTTGATTCAAGGAGAAGGGTTTGAAAGGCATGGTCCTGCTTACTCTAGAAACTTTGGAGGTGGACAATCTCTTGATAGCGTACGTGCATACAGATGTGTCACTGTTCCACATTTCGCAAAGAAATGGACAGATCGATGTCGGCGACACGGCTGGCCTCCACAACAATTAATAGCGCGCATGTCGGAAATGAATTGTTTTGTTGTCGGTGTCGGGCATGAATTAAGCCCAGACAGGCATATAGAATGGAGATTGTCGTTCTCGTTGCAAGAACGTGAACTTATGTTCCATCTTAACCCTGTACAGCATAAATGTTATATACTTATGAAGATGATCAAAAAGGATGTTGTTCAGCCCATGCTTGGAGAGGAAATACTGACATCGTATCATTGTAAGACTATATTATTTCACGTGGTAGAGAACAACCCCCGAGATATGTGGAGACCAGACAATTTAATTCATTGTCTCATGCTTTGTTTTCTCTACCTGTATCGGGCAGTTGATGCTGCATACTGTCCGCTATATTTCCTGACAGAAGCGAATCTATTTGACAGAGAAGCATTTCGACGGCAAAGGCCTTCTCTTTTACGAATTCTTGAAACTATTATACGACTGGACTATCGAATCATCTTACACATCAAGTGTAGTGACATTGGGTCTAGTTTTATCCATCAACACATACCTCAAAGTGCTTTTGATATCTTTCACAGTAAAATAACAGTGTATTTATATACCGCCTACCATATAAACGTATTTAATCAATTTGTTTGTCGCATACTTCATCAAAAAAGTACCATAGAACGAATATTGGCCGCTTACAGTATACTTCGAGTTCTCATCGAGATGAAGAATATCATAGATCATTCCGAGCAGCAGACAAGTGAAGCACTTTCACTGATCATACCTCGCATACATCACAGACTGGCGATCAGTATAGCCGCGTATGCACTGGAGTCACGTGATGATCGAAAGAGAGAGCGTCTATTACGTCTGTTCGAACGTCATTTTCAGTACGTTCAGCATATAGACGTGATGGCCGCTACATTGACCTATGTTACTGTAATGTTCAGTATGGGGGAGTACGAGTTGTGTAGGGATCTGCTGGAGGAGAAAGAGAGGTCTCTGTCGGAGCATGTTATGTCATGTTGTTGTTGTTGTACTCAAGAAAAGTATGAGGTAAGAAAATCATTTATGTCAAACCTGGACAACGATAATATATCGCAGCACAGATTCATGACAAATTATGTGTCGTCATGTATAACATTTCTGCCCTCTGACCACACTATTGTCCACCCTGCCCTAAAGCTTGAGATGGTTCGCTCCAGGAACGCGATACCGGGTTCTAGAGATGAGGAGGAGGATTACTGGTTTGATTGGGCCGTCGTGGACGGTAAAGTATACTTTTATTTCCTGCAGTACCATGTCTACTCTAAGCTGAATAAACCCATCCACAAACAGGTGGCCATGGACAACCTGAAGTGGGTCATTGGAGACGACAAGAATCTGGATCACATGGAGACCGCCTACAACCTGCTGGGGTGGATCTACAAAGAGGAGAACCAGGTGGAGGAGGCCCTGCAGTGTTGGACGAAATCATGGGAGATACGGCCCCACCATAATGCGGCCAAGTGGCACTATACTCTGTTGATGATGAATAGGCAAGGGCCGCAACCTACCTTATAAGAACTGAGTCCTTGTTTCAGAAAATGAAAGTGTCAATGAATTATGCTTTGCAGTACTGCATATTTTTTTTTATAAAAAGACAAAACATGACATTCATAGGAAGTATTACTAATAGGCTAACGGAGTATAAACAGGTAAATGAAGTAATAACCACCAGAGGTTACTGCTTCTCTCAGTGCTATTGGCGCTTTTATTTTTTATTTACATTTATGTAGTATCAACAAAACAAAATCATAATTTAAATAAATAGGGTTTCACCTGTGCGGCTTGAAAATTAATAACGACATCTAGTAAACAGCCATATTATTTGGCTACGTAGAAACTTCATAATGTATGCAAATAGATGTACTACATCTATATGATATCTATGTATGATATCATACATATGTATGAATATCAGAACATTGTATCTGTTATCATTTTTGTATGGTGCATAGTTAGTCTGTACAGACAATAACTAAAGAAAAAGACATAAAGAGGGGAATAGCATAGCGAAATAAGTGTGTAAGGGTAAATCGTAAAAAAGTCGGTCCTGTAGAAGATATGATACGAGTATGAAATGGCAAAATGATTTATATAAAGATAGTCCCACGCCTTAAATGAACTTAAAAATAAGGTCAGCAATTCGATTACTTTTTTATTTTTATTTCTGCTTTCAAGAAGTGAAGCTCTTGTAACCGCAGAATTTACCACTAGAATTCTAGTTATGTTTTTTTTTTTCTTTCTTTGTTTGTTTGGTTTTTTTTTTGTTGGTTTTTTTTGCCTTGTTTTTGTATGTTTAATGAAGTTAAATTTAGTTTGTTTCTCATGTTCAATAATTGATATAATTTCCATGTAATACTGATTTTATTTGAATATTCATAACAGTTTAGCGATTTGTACATTTAAATTTGGAACTATAAACTATATCTCCTGAATTAATGTGCAGATTTTTGAGATTATTAACATGAATAATTCCATTTTGAAATAAAGGAAGATAGTTAAATTTCAGACAAGTTTATATTGTCATTTTCATATTTCATTATACTCTTTGTCATAATCCAGCAGAATTTACACCTGGATTGCTAGGCCATGTACAAGTCATATATATCACCTTAATATAATAGCCCACGTGATGACATGTACCAGGCTGTATATTACTTTAAATAGATTATCCCATACTGAGAAATTAGCTTTTGATGAATTTGACACTTACTGCCTTTATCTTTACTTCGTATGTATTTAAGTGAATATGATTGGTTGATAAGGTATATCATGTTTTTTCTCTTTCCTGCTATATGAATTCTGATTGGATAATGTTAATTTTGTAATTCACCTTTATATATTTAAAATGGATTTATATAGGATAAGAATAAGAGATAGAGATGATGAGGACTAGAGACACAGAGGTTTAGAGATTGAGAGATTAAGAACACAGTCAAGAATCTACATTTTTTGTGACTTCTCTACTCTAAGAAATTCCTAAGATATTGTTTTGGGTTATAACATTGTGTGGCTTTATGTTATTCAAACTTAACGTTATTTGTAAATTGTGATCTTTGAAGCAGTATACTTATCGTGAACATCTTCCTCATAGACAAACTGGCAAAACTCTGACATACAATATATGCTGCCATTTACAATTACGCCTTGGGTTAAAATTCGAACTGATCATTGCAACATTCTATTACTGGATTTCTAACTGCTGTTGCTTACAATTGTTGATATGAATCATTTTTATCAAGATTCTTTCTTATTTACATATCTTTAAAACATGCTTAAAACGATTTAGCTATGCCTGTATTCATCGTTAGTAATTAAGATAATGTAGAACATTTTGATTTATATCAATACATATATGTATGTTCATTAAAAAGGATGTTTACGGTCTGATACATTTGGTCTACATTTGTTTCTAATAAATACAAAACTGACATAATCAGGGGGCGTAATCCGAGTGATTTTAAATTGTACTCAAAATTAATGCGGCAATAATGGGAACTGTTACAAAAGTGGATGATTTGTTTACTTTAAAAATGTGAAAATCAGGAGGCATGTAATGACTTCTTAAAATATATTTCAAAGTTGTTTTTAACTTATTTTAAGTTGCAGCATGTAATTCTTACAATTTTTTTTAATTTTCTTGCAAATTGTACACCTTTGTGTTTTGTCTGGATATGGATTTAATGATATTATTATCAATTCTGAGTTACTTGAATTAATCATGTATTATCAGATGGGACAACACAACCAAATACACTTGTGAAAATAATGTAGAAGAGCAGCATAAATGAATGCAAAACATATTAATATTACGGTGGCATAATGGGGATATGGAAGATATATTTATACGTGATAACTACTACGTGCGCACGCGGAAGCTGCTACGTGCGCACGTGATAGCTACTACATGTACGTGCGTACGCAGTAACTATCACATTCGAACGCAGTTGTTAAGGGGTCGCTGTCTCGCCAAAGTGGGTGGGGTTGTGAAAACATAAGTTATTTTTTTACAGTAACTCATTTTTTTTCTTAGTAATACTCAGTATACAAATTCAATTCATATAAGAGAATACAGTTTGCAAAGGGCTTTCAGATTTGGCCTCACATTCAAAGAAAATATTACTTGTCACATCTTCATCTTGCATGCACTCAATCATCGCTGTTTGCTGTCTTTGCTAAAAAACAAACACACTGCTACAAAGTCCATACTCCATTTAATAATATGAGAAGAAATAATTAAAATTCAGTAGCCTGTTCGAGAGAAAAATGTATTTTTTCAAATATCCTAAAAAGGTCAATAACATGTGTAAAAAAGGGAGGTATGGTTGGTAAAAAGTGCCACAATACACGAATCCAAGAATCGTTTTTTTGGAACTTTAAAATTTGATGGCATAAAATGGACATGGATTTTATATTGGACGCGCACATGATAACCATTGTGCGCAAACTTAATAGCCTCTGGATGCACACGCAGTAACTATCACTTGCACAAGTGATAACTATGTCTAAGCATGCGAGAACCTTATTTACCACGTGCAATCGCAATAACTACTGCATGTGAGCATTGTAGCTACTGCATGCACATGCGATAGATACTGCAAACCAACACAGTGGTTTTTACATGGGACTGGATATAAAAATGATCTTCCATGTCTCCTCGATGCCATTATTTTATATTACTTTAAGGGTGCAAGGTATATGTTTTACAGAAAAAAAAATGTTTTTACTATTTCACCAGTCCAAATATACTCAACTTATTTTTGATAACAACAGTGTAATAGTCACCTATTTCATTTAATAGTTGATTGTAGGTTGTGTAAAATCTAGTTTAAAAAGCTGTTTTTTTTAATATTTCTCTTCTTAGAGCATTTGTGAAAAGTGCTTTAACATGTATAGATGGATAGTTTTTAATGTAGCTTGTTGCTTATGAGGACGTATCAACACGCAAACTAGGACTGTAAACATTTTGTAATATATGTTGTATTTAAATCCTCATACTATTTTATTGTTCTGATTACAACAATATGCAAGTCATTTCCTTTTGTAAATTTTATAAAAAGTTTCATTTTACTAGTATTTACTTCATCACATACCAGGCCCGGATCCAGAATGTTTCCACTGGGGTGGGGGTGGGGCCAAAGTCTGAATGTGATGTGAGTGCTAGGGGGGGGGGGGGGGGGGGGGTGGGGGGGGGGGGTCCGGGGGCATGCTCAATTAGTGAATGTTTTGAATAGTCATCAGTTTTAGACTCAACATTGTAAAAGACAGTTTTGTTTAAATCTGAGGAAGAAAAATCACTTTAAACATATTTTGTCAAATATGTTGAAGGGAATACCGGGTATATGCTGTATTAGGTTCGAACTTTGTAATCTTGATTGTCTAATTGTCCATCTGGAAGCAGCCTTCACACACGGACGTCCCAGATAAAAAAAAATCAGGCGCACGTTTTAGGGTCGGGCGGTGTCAGAAGGTTTGGGCCCCTTCTGCGTGTCGATTTTTGGAACATTTTTTTTCTAAATGTTAAATCAGTGTCAAAACAAACAATATTCAGTAATAAAAGATGTTGATATTTACTATAAAAAATTTAATATCCGTTTTATTTCGCACATAAATTGTGTTTTCTGTACATTAGTATTTCGTATTCATCGACTTATCTGTAACATTGCTCAATGACTGATTACTTGTCCCAAAATATGGTTTCCCAAATACGGCAGATTTTCAAATTCTTTTATTTCATATTCATGATTTTATAAATTTAAAATACACCAGGGTCTCTATATACGAGACCATGAATACACATACATGTAGATTATTATATTCGTAAAAGTGAACATGATGTTGTATCGGCCTGTTTGTATTTATTCCTTTCAGGGAAAATATTTAGAGGAGTTAGTTTCATAAAAATAATACTTAAAAAGTATTTGTAAAAATAGTATAGCTGATGACATTTAGAAACACAACCCATTTAATTTGCATGGTTAGCGATAGGTATGCATATACCCTGCAGTTTGCTACAGTAAAAAATAAACAAATACAATAAACATCCTTTTAAATAGTTTATAGTTGTAACTGATACAAACGTTTGGTAATTGCCTATTTTTCCCAATTGTTAGATCGCTCGGCAGACGACATGTAAATTTCTCTCAATCAGTGAACGTGTCCGCAGTACACTAAACACATGCTTATACTCAGTCATGGACGACTGCCGATTCGGATTACCTACACATTAACAGCAGAGGGCCATAAAACAATAGGAGTATAGCTGGTCCAGTGGTTATGCGGGTGGTTCAGTAGGGGGGCCCACGACGGGGATTTCCTCTAGACAACAAGATGTAATCAAGGGATTTTATAGCCTAGAAAAATGTATAACCAGGGCAGCGGGGGGGGGGCAAGGCCCACTCGCCCCCCCCCCCCGCTGGATCCGGGCCTGCATACAGAGCCGCATCCATGAGGGCGCAATTTTTTTTTTAAAATGTTGGCAGTAACAATGCAAGCGGCTTGCGGCTTTACCAGGGCCGTGATGAGGGTGTAGTTCCGGTTGGACTAGGTATATTGGGGAATTCCTGTGCGATTTTTTTTATTAATTTAAAGCTGTAAAATAGTGCATTCTTGTGAGTTTTTTGGGGTTGTGTGCCTACATTTATGTATGGTCGGGGAATTTTAGAGGGGACACGCGCCGTGTGCGCCCCCCTTGAATCCGCCACTTACATATACCACAGTACTTGGTACTTAACATACATATAAGGTAATTCCCGGACTTGTTGGCCCGGTGTTAGTATGATGTGACTGGATGTATTTCATAGCACAAGTCTACATTAAGATACTGCAGTGTGGCAGCACTATATCTGTCTCATGTAGATATAGTTTCCAAAAGATTGAAATACTGTCAGTGGGACGTTTAGCCCAACAAACAAACATCAACTCTAGGTTATTTTGATATTTCAGTCAGATACTTGCATTTTGATTTCTACTATCTTGTTAACATGGCTCAACATTAATGACATGAAGGTTTGAACTAATCAAACAATTCACAAATTCACAGCTTTGTATTTCCGGTTTCCATCATGAAAATATGACTTCCATTCCCGATATTCTGATGGTTAACTATTGCGTGCGAACGTGATAATTACCGCGTGCACACGTAGTAGCTATCACGCATGCACGTAGTAGCTACCGCGTGCACACGTAGTAGCTATCATGTGCGCACGTAGTAGCTATCATGTGCACACGTAGTAGCTATCATGTGCACACGTAGAAGCTATCATGTGCACACGTAGTAGCTATCATGTGCACACGTAGAAGCTATCATGTGCACACGTAGTAGCTATCATGTGCACACGTAGTAGCTACCATGTGCACACGTAGTAGCTATCATGTGCACACGTAGTAGCTACCGCGTGCGCACGTAGTAGCTATCATGTGCACACGTAGTAGCTACATGTGCGCACGTAGTAGCTATCATGTGCACACGTAGTAGCTACCGCGTGCGCACGTAGTAGCTATCATGTGCGCACGTAGTAGCTATCATGTGCACACGTAGTAGCTATCATGTGCACACGTAGTAGCTACCGCGTGCACACGTAGTAGCTATCATGTACACACGTAGTAGCTACCGCGTGCGCACGTAGTAGCTATCATGTGCACACGTAGTAGCTACCGCGTGCGCACGTAGTAGCTATCATGTGCACACGTAGTAGCTATCATGTGCACACGTAGTAGCTATCATGTGCATACGTAGTAGCTATCATGTGCACACGTAGTAGCTATCATGTGCACACGTAGTAGCTATCATGTGCACACGTAGTAGCTATCATGTGCGCACGTAGTAGCTATCATGTGCGCACGTAGTAGCTACCGCGTGCGCACGTAGTAGCTATCATGTGCGCACGTAGTAGCTACCGCGTGCGCACGTAGTAGCCACATGTGCTACAAATAGCTACAAATAATTATTTTTGCTTTATGCCCCCGTAGAACATAGTACAAATAATTATGATTTGCTTTATGCCCCCGTAGAACATAGTACAAATAATTATTTTTGCTTTATGCCCCCGTAGAACATAGTACAAATACTTATGATTTGCTTTATGCCCCCGTAGAACATGGTACAAATAATTATGATTTGCTTTATGCCCCCGTAGAACATAGTACAAATAATTATGATTTGCTTTATGCCCCGTAGAACATGGTACAAATAATTATGATTTGCTTTATGCCCCCGTAGAACATGGTACAAATAATTATGATTTGCTTTATGCCCCCGTAGAACATAGTATAAATAATTATGATTTGCTTTATGCCCCCGTAGAACATAGTACAAATAATTATGATTTGCTTCATGCCCCCGTAGTACATAGTACAAATAATTATGATTTGCTTTATGCCACCGTAGAACATAGTACAAATAATTATGATTTGCTTTGTGAGGGCTGTAATTATTTTCTGAATTTGGAAGATGGGAAAAATTGTCGTTTTTACATTGTTAAAAAAGTAAATGCTTAACTGATTGATAAATAAATCAAGTATAGAGGTAAGTTCAAACTAAGAGGGAAAATTTATTTTTTCCTTGCAGGTTATCTGATAAAATGCTGATCTACCCTCGCCGATTGTATGTTAATTAATACTACACATTTATAGTTTGATAATAATAATAATGATAATGATTATAATAAAAATATCATTATGCGACTTTGAAAGATCTCAACCATATTTCTATCCCCCCGAAACCGGGTGTAGGGAATGGTAATGCTTATAAAAGTGATAACGATGCAAAAATGGTGCATAGAAGGATAACAAACCTTGCGTTCGGATGACTTTTTTATTCGTCGCTACCTCTCATACAATTCGATACGCAATACATAACGCAATTCACGCAACAGAGAACACAACAAAGTACATAAACAATTAAAGAACATACAGGCTATTGAGGTAGTTGTCAAGTACTCAGTGTTCTACTCTTTTCTATGTTTAATCTAAAACAATTGTTGATATGTATAGCTTACGTTAATGTTTATTTCTTTTTAAAATACATGTTTAAGCAAATGTAAAAAATATTATTATTATGATTTTAATATAAAAGTCTAGCAATAACAACATAATATGATTATTATGTATAAGATAATGCTTAAATAATGTTTAAAAAGGTGTTCTTTTTTAAATGCTTCAGGTTCAAAACATTCAATAAATTGAAAACATCCAAATAAGAAATAAACTAAAATCACAGTAACGTTTATCATAAGAAAGTAAACTTCCGCGAATGAAGGTTTCTCCGCATAATATAACGGAAAAAAGGTGAGTCGTTAAAACCACACTGTCGTCACACGGACTGTGCTAAAGCGGTGTAACATGTCATAATATATAGCGTGATTGATCATGATGGATATTATCATTACGATAAATGTCACGTCTGTTTTTTTAAGTCAAGTAGTCGATAAATTGACAGAAATGACCACTCAGCGAACAAATGCCAATCGTTGTATTTTATTGCAATCAACGGACAGTGATGTGATTAAATAAAGACGAGTTCGCGTGTCATCTGATCTCTGTTCTAGTCAGGTAAATGAACAAATGATATGTAAAATATATGTGTACGAAATATTAACCCAAATATTGTCAACTGACAATGGATGTAGTAATAAGAAAGCAGATGTCATACAGGGGCGTGCTTGGGGCTAAATTCGGGATACGCAGACTTACTAGGGGGGGCATGCTCCCCCGGAAAAAAAATTGGGGCTAGAATGCCGTAGGTGCGATCTGAGGGGTATCTGGAGGGTAAATTCTGGTTCAAATATGCTCAATAATTTTACTATTTTCTCCTCTCATAACTCGTGGCGAAGGAATCCATCAGGGATGAGGTGTCGAGAGTAATTGATATAAGATGGAATAACTTGTTTCACAATCGACCGTAATTAAATGAGTACATGTCTTTTCCTGCATTTACTTGATGTGCCTTTGTAAGTCAGAGCTAAAGTTTGGCATAAACGTAACAGAAGACAACATCATCTTTCAAAAATATTTACATCTGAAATCGAAATAATTCGGTCTGTACCCGGGTAAGTCATCGATTTTTATTGCAGTTTTGGCACTTTTAGATTTTAGATTTTCTGGACGAAGTATACGCAACTGCGTATTTGCGTAAGTCTAGGCACGCGCCTGTCATGCTAAATTAGTATCTAAGTTGCATAAACACACATATGGCTATACACACTACGCACCCCCACGGGCGTTCTCGCGCGCACAAGCATATATGCAACACTTTTTAATACAATTGTGTACAGCTCTACAATAAACAGTCAACACTTTGGACAAGTATGTAGACAAGTATGTACAGATCAGGTAAACAACAAACTTTTATAAACTTCGACCTTATTCTCATTTATGCGAAATGTAATGCATCTTCTGGATAAATCATTGACACAAATTTGTTTTTCTTTTCTAATTGTTGAACATTCATTTATTTTTTCCATATTGCCTGTTTGCGTGGTTGATTGATTTATA
The DNA here is from genome assembly GCA_021229015.1 of Solen grandis. Taxonomy (NCBI): domain Eukaryota; kingdom Metazoa; phylum Mollusca; class Bivalvia; order Adapedonta; family Solenidae; genus Solen; species Solen grandis. Next base: position 30,772 of record JAIFHC010000620.1, on the reverse strand, counting down.
TATAATCCATTTTTGATGTCTTACTATTATTTAACTTGGCTACTTATATATCAAATTTAGAAGGTTAAAAACAAGTTGGAACAAAAATCCTTTAAAAAATATAATACATTTTAAAAATATCAAATGCTTCACTCTTCCAAAACAAAACTGAAGAATGGTGGACGAAGGAGCTATAAACCTTTTCGTGTGTCCATCCATCTAAACAGAATCTCACTAAAGAGTTTTAAGCCCATGAGCTCGTTTCAAATTGTACACATGAATGTCGCGGCAAAAAAAAAATAGTTTTAATGTCTATAATGCGCCTTGATCCGTATTTAAAAGATAATGATATATGTTAAAGAAAGCGTGGCACATAAATATAGCATCACGACTATAGATTGTCCATTCTTCAAGTAGATTTGTACGTTTATCGTCATCTGAAATGGAAATATGTAGAGACAACATCAGAGTACAAATGTTATGATGTGAATAAAGCGAACGAAATTAGTTCTGCTAACTGACACACATATCTGATAACCTACCTTCAAGGAAAGAATCTCAGTCACTTAGGACCTTTGTCTACATCAGACAGGTGTGTCGTTGTCGAAGACACTGGAGTACCCAGTCCTGTGACAATCATTGTGCCCAACACAAAGCTAGTTACAAGTACATATATACCAGACTCATCTTTGTTATGTCGCGACAGACGGTGAAGAAAGTGAACCGTATATACTAAAATTAATATGGTATTCAACAGGGCGCATCGAAACGGACTACCGATCCAAAAGTTGCGTGTTCGAATCCCGTTTGGCCAGGGAGTTTTTCACGGCCTTTTCAGGCGCAAAGTACTAGCCGAACCCAGGAACCGTCGAGAGGGATAGTATAAGTTTTGATAACTTTTTTTCCAATCATGTAAAATAAATAAGTTTAAATATAAAATTCATAGGCTAAGTGACATAGACATGTATAAAGAAAATGTGGCTGAATGAATGAATGAATGAATGAATGAATGAATGCTTCATTGATCGATTGCGTGAGTGTATATAATATGTATTGATCCTCTCAACCTACCAAGGCAACGTGTCCGGAGAGACGGTGGCTATACTGGACAGTGTCCGCACAATGGAGGGCAGATTGTTGGGGTCTCGCAAGTCCTCCATTCTCAACACAACTAGATCTGGACCATTAGGGTTGTTCACGGAGCCTCCACCTGGCGGTAAAAATAGAGGCCGTTTTGCGGGATAGGGCTCTTATAAGAGATGGTATTATATAAAACTGGTTCACCGCCATCAATATAATCAGCTTCATTGTATCTTTTTTTTCTCCTCTCCGCCATTGTTACCACCACTTTAATCATCATCATCATCATCATCATCATCATCATCATCATCATCATCATAAAGAAAGCCAATAACAACATAATTGTTACTAGCATCATAATCATGACACTTACCTGTGTTACTGTTTCCCATGTTGTTTCCCATATTTCCCATATTATTTCCCATATTGTTGTTCATGTTGTTTCCCATGTTATTTCCCATATTCCTATTATTACCCGCCATTCCACCCTGCATCGTGCCTTGACCTATGGGAATTTTAAAAACACGAATCTAATATATATAAACATACACACGTGTATTAACTTTCTTGAGTAGTTGTAGTTATAAACAAATCAGAATACCAATTTATTATTTTTCAATAATAATGACAATTAAAGATAATGGAAGAAAAAGTTGAAGTCTGTAATATAACAATATACGCATGTATATGAAAACAGTTATATGGAAAAAATATAATAAACTATACAATGTCAAAAAGTACAGACTTTTTCCCCAAAAGTCACCATAAAGTGTTATTCCCATAAATTATGTATCAGTACAGTATGCACGTTAGTATAAGATATATGATGTCGTTTTCCCTAATTCAGGTGCCTTTTCACGACCAGATTAATCTTTATACCTATTCCTTCAGACCTCTCTGACTAAATGCATGCATTTCAATTCAGTTATAAGAATATTTGTTTTGTGCAACATATAAGTATATATCTTCATTCAACCATTTCTCTTATTAGTTCAGTTGATACAAACGTTTTCTTAACATCGAGAACGATCTTTCTTTAAACTTTAAAAACACTTCTATCGCCCCTAATTGTATAAAACTGGTTATATATAAAATGAATATAAGTCAAATGTTAGTATGTTTAACAACACTTAATGACAAGTAACGGTAAACCCGGCTGGTCATGTAATTTGTCTTATGGCGTAACATTTTGGTCTCCATTTGCGATTATCTAAATCTTTATTTTACATATATGACATGTTTTCCCGCGGTTTTAAAGGTGATAGAAATGTTGATCCTACACCTCCTACTTAATCCAGACAGCTCACGTGTTATAACGACATAACTGAACCACAAAGAAACTTATCGTAAATTACTACCCTGTTTCATTTTTTATTCAAATATATGATAATGTTATAAAAAAATAACCGGTTTAAACACTTGAAAAATTTAAGATCTGCAAGATTTTTACCGATGAGTTTGCGGTATATGACACCTGTGCGCTTAGTTGGATGCACCTGTCTATACTACAAACAACAGAGACTATTTATAGTTAAATACAGATGTATCGTTACCTTAAATGTTGATACCCTATTCTCGATAGAGCTTAAAATAAAATTAAAAACTTCATTAACAGCGGTCAATTATAAATTCAGTTTTGTTGTTGCAGTTTCAAATCCGTGCTTAACGTCCGCATAGACAATTTTACGTCTTTTGGTGACATTGTCTGCCCCATAGTCAAGTGGCGTGGTACATCAGCAATTCGCGTTATCATTACACCGGGCTAACCAGTCCTCGCGTTATCCTTACACCGGGCAAACCAGCCTTCATAGACTAAGCCAAATACCAGTACAATTTTACTAAATACGATTTACATGCATGTCTCAGGGTTTGGAACTATGTCTACACCACTTTGGACGGGCGCTCTGAAGATTGACAATTGCGACTATTTATTCAAATTCATGGTTGAATCTGCATGTGCAAAATGAAGCAGAAACTTTACAGTTACATGTAATTACAACGGTAAAGTTACAAGAGACAGTGTTTGTTGGCAAACCATCTGCGCAAAGGAGACATTTACATGGTAGAGCCGCAAAGGAAGTAAACATTTCTTGAACATATGCGAGACATACCGATACATAGGTTTGTTTCCATCGCATACTCTAACTCTTATATAATGGCGCAAATTTTTTGCGTGTGATTCACAAAAATGCAAAATATGCTGCTTGTTAGCAATAAGCTTCGTTACAGAAAAATATGCAGTGCAAAATCATGTTTGTGTTGCCTTAAGCGTGGAACGACATACCGCTTGCTTCGCTGGAGTCTAGGTCCGTCAAGATCTTCGAGAAATTTTGACCAACTGGATCTCCCATTTCTGATGTATTTCCTTCTGATAATGTTAAATTCAAAAGTCCAGGAATTGCTGTGGTGAAATAAAGTTTGACTGTTGTCGAACTAGTGACATTTTCTTGCAAAGCTTCAACTGTCGTCGAACTAAATACAGTTTCTTGCAAAGCTGTTATCGATCTTGTGTCATTTTCTTGCAAAGGTTCAACTGTTGTAGAACTGGTGACATTTTCCTGCAAAGATTCAGCTGTTGGCGAACTAGTGATATTTTCCTGCAAAGAATCAACTGTTGTCGAACTAGTGACTATTTCTTGCAATAGTGGTTTTAAAAACACAGGAAATTCACTACTGTTAGGTTTAAAATCATATGGTGTACCTTCAAGTTTAGTCTCATTGTTTATTATGCTTAAAATGGAAAGTTCCGACAGTTCGCTTACATTAAGACTAGGTTCATAATACATGGATAACCTTAGGTTTAGCAGTCTTGAGATAAGATTTTCCAGTGTACGAGCATCTTCCGTCCAACCACCATTTTCCGGATCTTCTTCTTTGTTAAATATGTGTCTACCACGTGATCCCCTTCGTCTTGCTGTAACGCCATTTGAGATTTTATGACCAACTCTGATCCGAACAACCGTGTTTTCACCTTTGGCTGCCGGCGCCGTCCTAGGAGGTGCGTCTTTGATTCCCGGCGAAGATTTTGCAAATTTACGAATTGGGCTATTAAGGTCAATTCCTAATATTTCAGCAGTTACACGTTCTCTGGGGGACTGATTTGAAAACTCACCCGTAACCAATTGGTCGTTTGAAGACTCGGGCAATCGGTATTGCACGCGCCTGGAAGAAGTTCTGTTTAATATGAGATTATTTACGTTATTTGGCTGACGGAAATTAGGTATCCTAGTTATCATGTTGTTTCTGAAATGCACAATGTTTGAGGGAAGAGGAATATTCATATTAGTTTTTCCGTTTGCCGTAAAGCTGGCTTTGCAATACTGGGCCTCTGTTTTGAATCGTGATGTCTTCTTGATGGATCAAATACTCGGGACCTTCGATCTGCTCGTGATGGAATAAAAGTTCGAGCCCGTTGATTCGCTCGTGATGGACTAATTGTTCGAGATGGATTATTACCCCGTAACCTTCGAGAGGGTAGGTTTGAGATATTGACATTCATCGCTTTTTTATTTTGCCAACTACTAGAATTGTCTACTTTCAAATTGTATACAATGGTGCGTTCTCGCGCGCTTGGATTGCCCGCAGACTTTGTTAAAGCTTCGGATCCTCCAGCAAGATGACTTAGACGCCGGCGGCTATCTCGATGACGTACTGCAGTTCTATCATTTGATAGAGCTTTTAACCTGTCTAATACCATTTTACGTACGTCATGAGACTGAGTTTTTGAATTGTCTTTATGGCTGCCCTTTGTCGGTGTTTTGTTTGTGCTAACGTTGTCGCTCACAGCATTATCAGCTACGGTTTGGGGTCGCATGACAACGCTCCGATTTCTTGCTTGGACTGGAAGGAGAACGTCAACATTATTGAGTTAGAAATTGTTTTGTCATGCTATTTAAGGTGTATTTGGACCAGCTTGCTTTAAGATTTTTTTTAAATAATTACTCACTGTCAGATTTCCCAGGAATCATTTTGAGGACGAATCGAATTAAACAGTATCCGATCTAATTACTAATGAAAAGGAATATCACTCATTCGATTAACTTAAACAGAATCATTTTTTTAACTTAAATTGTACATTAATTCATAGCAAAATCATTTTGGCATTTTGTTTACACAGACTTAAATCGCAGTTGACAAATGGTCCAAATACATCTTAAAAGGTTTCATATCTACATGACCTCACACAACAATTGAAATGTTACTCTACAATCATATAAACTGAAACTAGAATCCCTAAAGAACCATGCACGTTTAATGTCATATGTTTATATGTGCATGCTCCATTGTACTCCAATGTTAGTAGCCATACCATTCATTTCTCTAAATCTGAATCCCCTATCTAGACCAAAATCTTGACCCCTGCCAGCAAACTGTGCGAGCCCGAGGTCCGCAAGCGACATACCAGAGGGCAGTGGGCTTGTGACCCCGTTACGTGTCATCAAAGGCTGGCTACCGTCAGCGGGGATTCGAACTGGGACAAGACATATGATTACATTAAACAAAGAGCATAGACATGTATATAACACGTATTCAATATGCAATATAATGCCACTTACCACCAGTGACAAACCGTGTAATTTGAGATGATCAAAATTTGTTTTGTGTATGTGTGTTATAATTCTCTTTTATTGTTTGCTGTTTTTATGAAAATGTGGTTCATAAAGCAAATCAATCGAATTCCGATCAACAATGTTGTTATTTTAAAGAATGTATTTGAAATAAGATAAATATTCAAAAGAAAAGTTCCAGTGTTTAAGCTAGTTTGATCTCTATACAACCATCATATTTAGTGAAACGTAATGAAATATATGTTGTTGTTTTTTTCTAAACATTGATCACTTACTTCTTATAGGTTGACCACCGCCTCCTTGTCCTCCCTGTACAAAATTGCCTTGCTGCATAAAACCGCCTTGTCGTCCAGCGAATCTCCCTTGTGGTCCAAACTGCTGCCCTTGCGCAAACTGTTGGCCTTGACCAAATTGTTGCCCTTGCCCAAACTGTGGGCCTTGACCGAATTGTTGTCCTTGTCCAAACTGCTGCCCTTGCCCAAATTGTGGCCCGGGACCAAATTGTCCACCTGGTCCAAATTGTGGTCCTTGCCCAAATTGTTGAGGACCTTGTCCGAATTGTTGTTGACCTTGTCCAAATTGCTGCACGCCTTGACCAAACTGTGGGCCCTGACCAAATGGTTGACCCTGTCCAAACTGCTGTATTCCTTGCCCAAACTGACCACCTTGTCCAAATGTTTGACCTATAATTCAAAAGCGATAGCATGGAATGTTAAGCAAAAACATTTTCAGAGCATCTATTGACGTCCTACTGACAGATTCTCGGTCCTATGAAGAGATAGACGAGGGACATACTACCAAGTGACTTACTACCAAGTTCGATATTCTAACACAGAAACTAACCGAGGTGTCAATCAAGTAACAATAAGGCCACCCTTAACATTTGTTTGTATGCGGTTACACTACATGTCCATTTAAAAGCCCCTACATTTTACCACTCTACTTACTCTTTGAGAATGGAATATATTTTCTCAAAAACTTGGTGTGAATAATATGATTTCTGGCTTATTTGTCGTCACAAGTTACAGCTAAAAACCAGAACATCTTTACCAGCTCCATACATATGGAGATTTCGGCATGCGGCAATGTTATTACCTTATGAAAAATGTCTATGTCGGATAACATCCAAGGATAGTCAAATCTAACCCTCACAATGCCGTGGGCACTTGTGGCAAACTCCACACAGTGATCTCCCTTGCAAGCAAAAAAATCACTGCTGTCACAAATGTCACGTGATGATGGTAAACTAACAAAATGGCGTCTCCGTCTACTGTCACAACAACAAAAATATTTTTTAAAATTATTTATTTTTTACCACGAGGCGATATTTGATGTTTATTAAAGAAAACATACTTAGGAAATGACACTCGCAGTAAAATATTTTTTTTTACTAAATTTTGTTAATTTTTACTTGTGGTGGCAGTGGTTATCTACAACTGTAAGGGGAGGTAACCAGAACTGTAAGGAGAGGTTACTACTGCGTGGAGTTTGGTGGTGGCAGTGGTTATCTACAACTGTAAGGGGAGGTAACTAAAACTGTAAGGGGAGGTAACTACTGCGTGGAGTTTGCACTTGCGAGTCTGATCTTTGTTTGTCAATAATTTTTCAGCAAGCACCCCTAGAAACAACTTATGGTGCAGTCACAAATGAAGAAAGGTCAATTCCAATGAGAAATTTAGCATGGTAATGGTTTAAGACTCTGCATTATGACCAAGGACTTAAAACCTCACTCTCCGGCCTCTGAAATATTCATTTAATATGCGACTTATATGTAAAATGAGTTCATTTATTTGATTAATATATACGATTTTCTTCACAGGTACAAAGGAAGAAACGAATACAAAAATAAATGAACGTAGGTTGAATGACTTGACTATTTGAGTTTACCGTCGCTTCAGTCATATAGGGTCACTTAGCCCCTCACCACGTGGGTTCGAATCCCGGCAGGGTCATTCGGATTTTCATGTGAGGAAGCCTTCCAGCTGGCTTGCGGTTCTACCTGGATGCCTCCGTGCATTCGGGGTCATCCTCCACCTGTAATTAGCTGGACGTCGCTATATGATTGAAATACTGTCGAAGCGACGGTAAACTCAAATAGTCAAGTTAAGTCAAGTCAGTCGTATAGGGACGTCAAGCTAATTACAGGTGGAGGAAGACCCTGAATGCACGGAGGCATCCGAGTAGAACAACCGACCTACCGCAAGCCAGCTGGAAGGCTTCCTCACATGAAAATCCAAATGACCCTGCCGGGATTCGAACCCACGCGATGAGGGGCTGAGTGAGTGTAAAAGTCAGCGACTTTACCCTCTCGGCAACGGAGGCCCCAGTTTGAATGTAATGAATAGTGTGCATAAAGTAACATAACTGAACGAGTCGTATGGGTGTATGTATATTATCAAAAAGCACTATCTAACCAAATAAAAAATATACCTTGTCCACCAAACTGGTCAATTCCTCCACCTTGGCCCTGAAAAGAACAAAAATATATGATTCTTTTATAGTGATTGTTGGTTATACTTGTAAATTTTGATTTCAGAAAAAAATAATTTAAATAAACATGAACGCCATGAACGTTGCTTCAATTTAATATTAACGAAATTTATCGTTGACAAAATAATCTTTATTTCTCTATATAATTCATGCTCAATTATATCACATCCTCCAACGTATTAATGTTTACACGCAGTAATTCTGATGTTTTTTTTTATCATAAAATCAATATTTGTCGTGACGATTTTTTGGTCATTTTAGAACTTTTCCTTTACGGGATATATAATACTGCCTCGCTGTCGTAGACCTCTGATATGATACCACATCCAATCATACTATCATGACACCGGACCAACCAGCCCTGAAACTATCCTTTTATGCTTAACACCAAGAAAGGAACTAAAAATACTTGACATTTGAACGAGTAACATGTGAGTACTGTCAGATGTAATTACTGATAAACTCGATCAACAAATTGTTATATCGCAGACTGATCATTTCATAAACCACGTTAATTCAAATACTTTACTGTGATAAGATAGAAAATTGTCTCGTTAGCACTAATGATGGTGCTCAAGCGGTCCACGCTGTTCGAGCAGGCAAACAACAACGAACAGACCTACATTCGGTTTGAATTTGCAGAAATCCAGTACATTAATAAAGTGCCTATTTAAGCATCCATGATATATTAACAGTAATTAAAATGTTAATCTGATAAATAGATTAGCCTGGTTTAAAGTGGCTTGTATAATGTTTGTTTGTTTGTTGGGTTTAATGTCCCACCGACAGTATTTCAGTCATTTGGAGACGATGTGGCTTGTATGAGCAGTTTAGAGTTAAATCCACCGTACCCCTTGGAATCCGCCCGTTGTTCTTGCTTGACGAACAGCAGTGGCGACCTCTGTTGGCACAATCTGCAATGGCTGACCGGAAATGGGGTCCATGAAACCTCCTCCCCCGGTATTGGTATTTCCGGTTCCTCCAAACACACCGCCTATACCCCCGGCTGTGTGAATCATATCAGGAAAACAATATTATCAGAAATAGGTTTACGGGCGCCATGGTCCAGTGGTTGTGCTTACTGTCTATGGATTCGACAGTTGAAAGATCAATCCCCGTTTGGGGCAATAATGTTTTAATACCTTCCAAGGCGCAAAGTGGCAGCATGTGTCAACAGGTTTCTAATCGGCATTTTAAATCTAAATAACATGCGACTCAACTGCATTTTATGGTGGGCGCAACCAAGTTAATCGTCTTGGACAGAAGAATCTAACTGAATCAATTGGTGTCACCCAACTCATTTAAACATCATTAGATACGGCTATGCAATTAGACTCATTTTTAAATAATGTTTTAATCGTTTTCATCATATTTCGCCTGCTCGCCCACCTTCCACCTTACGAACATTAAACAGCTCTGGGCGATCTGCCTTGTATGTCATAAACAGCAACAAAAACAAACAAATAAACACACATACATACATAAACACAAACAGAAAAACTTGCTCATTCTTAAAGGAGTTTTACATCTTGAGACAATCATAAACTAGCCAAGTATCATGATTCCATCACTTTTCCGTTTTTCTTGGCATTGAACCGATAAGTTTGACATTTGGACATTGATTTTATCTAAATATTTCCATGACATGAGACCAACTGTCACGATCCTGACTGATTGCGTTATGAAGACACTGACAAACCGTTATTGTGTCACCAGTGTATCTGAATACTGATGTCGTTCACGCACTTTTAAATGCCGACATGACGAAAGAATGTCCAATCAAAATAAAGATAATATTGTTTACGTGTTGCTGGTAAGTTGCTAATTCGCCTTCACGGGACAATTTGATGACCAATGAGGACAGCTAATTGATTGTTCTATTTATAGTAATAAATAGTCACATGCATAAACTTCTTCGGTATATTACTACATCACGGGCCACAGTTCAAAATTGCCAAAAGACTTCACAGGTCATTTAGAATAGTTTATATACAAAGAATGAGTTGGTTGAGCATTGAAAAAGTCATGTGTAGTCGAAATTCCAATTTGCTAGGAACTATCGGGCAAGGAAATAATTGCTTCTGTTGTTGTTGTTTTGAGTTTACCGTCGCTGCGACAGTATTTCAGTCATATAGCGATGTCTAGCTAATTACAGGTGGAGGAAGTCCCCGAATGCACTGAAGCATCCGGGTAGAACCACCGACCTACCGCAAGCCAGCTTTGAGGCTTCCTCAAATTGCTTGTGTGAGCAATATGGGGAATCCATGTGATATTAGATTGCATATAGAAGGCAATGTTTAAATCTCACGAAAAGTGTTTTTTGATGTCTGATATACTGTGTGTTCTCTAAGAGGCTTCTAGATTGTTTTCCAATACTTAAACCTGCTTAACGACCTTTGTAACGAACCTTGGAAACGCTTCGAAAACAACATCAGACATGGCTCTTACCTCCGCCCCCAAAAGCCTGCTGTCCCCGCTGATCGAACCCGAACGGTCCTTGTATAAATTGTCCACCTCCTGGTCCGCCGCCAAATCCAAAGTCTCCGCCGCCGAATCCGCCGCCGAATCCCGGAGGACCGCCGAAGCCACCACCCCCACCAAATCCAGGTGGACCGCCGAAGCCCCCACCCCCACCTCCGCCGAAAAATCCAGGTCCGCCAAACCCTCCACCAGGACCACCGAAGCCCCCTGGTCTACCTCCGAACTGCCCTGTTAAGAAGGTTTACAGTTTACGCATATAATCTACTCAGTTGCAAACGAATGTGTACACATGGGTTCTTGACAATTCAAATGCACTTAATCATTCAGAAATATCAAACTAAAATGAACGTGATGTTCATTTTTGGGGGGATTGGTATTTTAAGCGATTGTTTGTAACTCGAAAACAATACATTTCTAATAGAAATAACACATTTGAATTAACGGAAAGCAAAGTACACGCTTTCTTTGGCCACTGGCCATTTTCGAGAATGCCATTAAATGTGATTATTTATTTATTATTATATATTTATATGTATTTTCAACCATCTTTGGTATAGATATACACGATTTATTGTAGCAATATAAACAAATAAATTGAAAAGAAATATAGAAAAAATTGTTAGATATAACTGTCATATATAGACATGGAGATTTTATATTTATGAACTCTATTTTGAAAAAGAGCAGACTTCTGAAAACGGTCGAGGCGATGGAATTACGGATATGTCCTATCAAGGGATACATGTATATAAAAAATATATATGTATATTATGTGCATTGTAAAGATGGTGTTGCTGGATAGGAAAATTGAAAGGGGTTCACCGTTTGCTTGATATATTTAATGACAGTAATTACTAGATCTTCCTATTATTGAATATAAGGATATTTATGGAAAAATTACAAAATCAAAAATATCCCTTTTTATATCATTATTTTGAGCAGCACACGTCCAGGCATTCGATTTTCATTTATAGGTTAACATTTCAAAGCATCTTCATGCCTTCGATTCGCTACTTTCGGAATTCATTCTGTGTCGTTCTCGATCTTGTGGTTCGTTAAAGTACGTCGAAACACGTGATATGATGTCAACAGACACAAAGTGCCGCCCAAAAGCGTGAAGCAGACGAAAGCTTAAAGACATACTCCAAAGGTCTTGTAGGCAACGTTTTCCATGGAAAAATGGGAAAGTATATAAAATATCTAAGTCTTTATTATATAGTCTAACAAGTTGTTTTATTTTACCTTCAACTATATTTTGTATATTTCTATATTATGCATTTTCCATTATATCATATTTTCTATGATATATTTTGATAATTATCCTTTTAATACTATAGATATTTTCAATTTTCTTTACCTCATATAGACTCATTTTGACGCACTGGCAAACCGAGCAGACCCCAAACACACAGTTCCTCTCAGGGGCTGTCTGATCAGGGTCTCCTCTGTTTGCTCATACAGAAATGTAGGTCACATTCTATACAGTCATTTTATATTCTGCAAAGCAATACCCTTTAAGTCATACATTTATACATAGATACAAGTAAGGTAGGGGGTTAAAAGCAAATGTAAATTTCTCAGAATTTAAGGAACATGGCTGACCATTTATTCCCAAAAAGGGAAATAAATGTTTCATAATTTAACAAACATGTTTTGCAAATGACGGAAAAGTACAAATTGCAGATTGTAAATAATTCCTTTACAATCGGGATTAAGTATATTCGTATGAAACTTTGTGAAGCCAAATGTAATTCAGGTAATATAAGGTTAACACAATCATTAGACTGACCTTTAAGTAAGTTTATGAAGGTGAAGGTCACTTACCTGAAACAAGCGTTACTAAGCAACCAATCAGCAGCAATGAAACTGCGTCATCCATCATAGAAACCATGTCTGTAAGGAACAAATACTATGGTATTATTATTTCGGAATGGCATAACTTGAAATATAAATAAATTGAAAGTGTTAAACATTGCTTATAAATAGGCATAGTATTAGAAGTGGTCTAGTTAGCTCTGTCTCACAAGATAATGTGAAATTCTTAAAATGGTGTTACATCCCAATCTCATTGATAAATAATCTATCCATCTACCTGTCCGTCCGTCCGCCTGTCCGTCCGTCCGTCCGCCCTTTTATGCATACATCGTAAAAACAATGTACAGGTTTTATTATTTATTCCTGTCTTGATTTTAATAGTTAAAATGCAGATATTTCTTTAAACAAAATATATTCATACATATCAAAATTATTAACAAAACTGATCCAGTAAAATGTATATCTATACAGTTCAATCTACCTTACGATCCAGATTTGTTTGTGGAAACAATGTACTTCTTAATTACATTGTCATCGCCTACTTATACTAAGCAATTAACCTACGATGACTTCTCCAGTGTTTTTATGGAAATATTAACCTAAAGGTGGAAACAACAGGTTGATAATAAACGTTTTTGCATAGTAAGTGGCCGAACTGACCAGTCGGTCTGACGTTTTATCACCACACTGACCGCTATAGTAGTTCCTTATTGCGATCGTCATGTGGCAGACTGCATGTTTTTGACAGTCAAGTTATGAGGTTATTAAAGCATGAGGACCTACACTCTAGCGTTAATAAGGAATGTCCCGACAGTGGTAAATGATTAAATAGTATGCGTGTATCACATTGTTTGGTAACTGTATAAAGAGTCATGTGTCCTCAATGTTGTGTGACGTTTTGGGCGGTTTGTTGTTGTTGTTGTTTGTGTATATATCTTATTATTAAATCTCCTTTTTTCTTTTCGTGTTTCTTGTAGTCTGCGTAAATGCTTAAAGTTCTACATTATTTGTCTTCTATATTGACTTATGTTTTCTAAATAAAAACACGATTTGATCCAACAAACTCGCTCTTGTTTTTTTGCTTTATGACCTATGACCACTTTTTGAGGGGCGGGGTATAACATTAAACCATTTGTCACTTGATATTGCATTTAAAGTTAATGATCATTCCATTTTAATTCATTTATAAATGTTATATAATCTTCGGTATGAACCAGTTGTTTCTGATTTATACAAAATAAGCGAAAAAATCATCGTTCAGTCACTTGACATAACATTTAAACTTGAATTAACTGCAAAACATTTAAAGACGATCTCGACAGATTCAATTATCACACACGAGTAAATTTTATACTAACACCGGTAGTTTTCGTTTGAATGAAAACGCTCGACGATTGGAAAGTCAAGATCGAAAAGATGTTGCTTATTATATCTTAACTGCATAGTATTTAGTTTTGTTATCAAACGCAAATTTCAACCGGTGTTAGGATAGATATTGCCGTTATTGTCTATTTATCTGCTCCTAAGTTAAAGTTTCCCTTAGTAAATTCCCCATCCACAAATTTAAAATCATTTTCTTATAGAATAAGCCCGGTGACCTATTGTTTTTAAGCTTTTATCTTATAGATAGGTACCTAAATAGTATTTATTGAAAAAATAAGGAAAATCTGAAGTTTGAACATTAGATAAAATAAAGTTTAAAACAAATACTGTTGATTTGTATTTTTTTAGATAAAGGTTTGTTTTAGCCATATGTAAGGGTATTTGATAATAGATGGGTACTTAGTGAACCCTATATTCATTTTGTGTAATCAAATTTGATGTTTCTCCAATATAATGACATAAAATTTGTTAATAATTGTAATTTATTTGAAGAAAAAAAAAAGGGCTTCGTTTTCATATACATGTATGGGTGAAATTTCATCCAAAAACAGCTGCTATATCGGGTATACTAAAAAGAACACCAGTATATTCTTTTTAAGGTCGGTGACGCCCTGTTTTTATTTTATATTTTAACCGATCGAATAGTATACTATCAATATACAAAGAATCGGGAAATTCTAAATGCTTTGGAAAAAAAGATGATGAAACGATTGTCTTAAAAACCAAAACCTTGAAAGTGTTGACTGAAGCACATCAGGAATTTTGAGAGACCCAATTCCAGATATTTCTTTCGTGAATGTTGAACTTGATTACCAATAACCCAAATGTTTGAACCCCGACCTCTCGCAACTAGGCGGACACCATACCACTGGGCCACTACATCTAAATCTGAATATTTACCATCGCCGAAAACCCACGGTATATATTCCGCCATCACTTCTGTATATTAAGAAGCAAAGCATATTGAGCGAGCATGGGTTTTCCGACGATGTATATTAGGTTAAGACCCATTTCCGTTTTTTTTTTTTACAATATCTTTAAAGAAACTTAATTAATGTGTCTTAGGATGAATCATCTAAAATTCATGAATAAGCAATTGATGAATATCATATTTAGCTTGCTTAGATATAACATACTACAAAATGAAATGAGTTTATTTTTTAATTCAGCATACATGTACAATGAACAAATTATTTGCCCCTATCTCTCAAGAAAACGTCAAATATATGCACTGTTACAAATTAAGTGTAATTTAAAAGTGTAGGTCTAAAATTTATGATAGCTTTATTATGATTAAACAGAAAACTTATATAATAATATGATCCAATGTGTATGACACTGCACGTGCAAACTGATGGATCATTATGACATGGTATAATGTCTGAAAAAAACATAGCTAATTTGGATGATAAAAGAAAAAGCGAAAATTGATTACCATCGAGCTATTACAAGCATAAAACATCAATTATGTCTCGTGAAATAATTTGTCCGATTAGAGAAAAAATGTCAATTAATGAGTTATCTAGGGGTCCCCAAGAATTTGATCATTCACCTTGGTTTTCTATATTCAAACTAGAACTTTTTATCAGACCCGTAAAATCAAGTTCATAAAAGTCTTAAATCAAACTATTATCTAATCTTATGTGCACGTATCTTATCATATGTACATGTACAAAAGATAAGATACATGTACATATGATAAGGTACGTGTACAAAAGATAAGATACATGTACATATGATAAGGTACTGTACAAAAGATAAGATACGTGTACATATGATAAGATACGTGTACATATGATAAGATACATGTACATATGATAAGATACATGTACATATGATAAGATACATGTACAAAAGATAAGATACATGTACATATGATAAGGTACATGTACAAAAGATAAGATACATGTACATATGATAAGATACATGTACAAAAGATAAGATACATGTACATATGATAAGGTACGTGTACAAAAGATAAGATACATGTACATATGATAAGGTACGTGTACAAAAGATAAGATACATGTACAAAAGATAAGATACATGTACAAAAGATAAGATACATGTACATATGATAAGGTACGTGTACAAAAGATAAGATACATGTACAAAAGATAAGGTACATGTACAAAAGATAAGATACATGTACAAAAGATAAGGTACATGTACAAAAGATAAGATACGTGTACATATGATAAGATACGTGTACATATGATAAGATACATGTACATATGATAAGATACATGTACATATGATAAGATACATGTACAAAAGATAAGATACGTGTACAAAAGATAAGATACGTGTACATATGATAAGATACATGTACAAAAGATAAGATACGTGTACAAAAGATAAGATACATGTACATAAGATTAGATACATGTACATATGATAAGATACGTGTACATAAGATTAGATACATGTACATATGATAAGATACGTGTACAAAAGATTAGATAGATGTACATAAGATTAGATACATGATAAGATAAGATACATATGATATGATACATGTTGATTTGATAAGATTATATACTTACAATAAGAATTTATGTACACAAGATATACAGTTGAGCCTGTATAAGCTGCCACCTGTATTAAGAGGCCAATCTGCACATAGCGGTCAGCATAAATATCACCAAACTAGCATTTTGAGATATGCTTAACCTTCATTTAGCAGTCATGTCTTTTAAGCGGTCACTCGGTCTTGTTCCCAGACTGACCGCTTAAGACAGAATTGACTGTACTTTGATTTTAAGCTTGAAAAGTACACACATGTTTTTATTACTATTTTCGAACAGGACTATCTATCTAGATATCAGTATAAAATGGCTAAATAACACGGTTTCATACCAATGTCAACGGTGTGGTATCGTAGTGAGGCAGCGCTATACCTGTCCCAGATAGACACAATTTCAAATTGACTGAAATACTGTTGGTGGGCCGTTA
Source organism: Solen grandis (assembly GCA_021229015.1). Taxonomy (NCBI): domain Eukaryota; kingdom Metazoa; phylum Mollusca; class Bivalvia; order Adapedonta; family Solenidae; genus Solen; species Solen grandis. The sequence continues at coordinate 14,021 of JAIFHC010000620.1, read as the reverse complement.
AACCCAAGCAATCAAGCAGACAATCAACAATTAATTGAAACTATGCGTAATTATCACGGACAGGCTGTCATTATGTCCTACTTGATGCAGTTTGTTTATAGGAAGGCACGAAGAGTGCGGTATGCAGGTAAACATACTGTGGAGCGTCCATCACTTTTACAACATCACAAATCATAAAACCGTGTGGTGTTCGCCAATAAAACCTGCCAAATACCAATACAGGGCGTCAATAAACGTAATATAAGACAATGTAAGAAATGTAAATAGACTAAAGTGGCGTTAACTGGTTACTTTATGTTGCTAACGTGATATGATTGAAACTACTGACTGGTGTGATGGGTTCTTCCTGGACTTGGTATCCAAGGTAGAAAACTGACCCAAGGGCCATAAACCTGAAACGATGTTTTATATTTATTTATTTATTTATTTATTTATTTATTTATTTATTTATTTATTTTATATTATTCTATTTTATTTTTGAGGATTATTGGTTTTTTATTTGTTTTGTATGTGTGTGCGTGTGAATTCTAATGCTTGATATTTTCAAAAATAAAACTCAACTTACTTATTTACAAAAAGAAACATATAGTAAAAAATCTTATATTTCACAAGTATTGAATTCAGGATGCTTTGTAAATACAATGTAGAAAGTATCGAAAGATATAGGTATGTATAGTTTGTTTGTATTTTTCTGTTCTGAATGACATTACCCTAAAGTATGTTCAATTAACATTTCTAAACAACGTAGACGTGTCAACAACAATAACGTAAGAAAGGAAAGGCCGAGATATCAAGACATTTCAAGCTACAGCTATCTCGTACAATTACTCATTTTCGTTGTTATCTAATTTTCATTACAACATCTATGATGAAAGATACCTTATGGACAGCGACACTCGTTTAGGGACAAATCACCACCTGTTTGCTCTCTAGGAGAATAAGCCAGCTACTTTCAGACGTGTTGTATGTTCATGTAATATGTTCTTTTAGGGCTATTTCGTAAATGAAATAAGCTTGTTAAATCCAGAGACTTATCAACAGAGATTGGCAGCTTTCCGAAATAACGCGCTTCATCGCGTCTCTCGATAGTTAACGAGAAGAATACAAGCGTCAGGTAGACATCAATTTTCCAATCATATTGATGAACTGTCAGACGGACGGACAGACAGACAGACAGACAGACAGATAGATAGATAGATAGATAGATAGATAGATAGATAGATAGATAGATAAACCACATATTTGCTAATTAAGAATGACAAATTGTTCGAATGCGGACAAATTAAAGTGATCCACCTGCGTAATGGATCATCAAGATGGAGTATTTATGTTGGTTACATGTGTACACCGAGGGATAAATCAGACACACGAAAAACAGAGGTTTGAAATGTGCTCCAGAGTTGGCTTAAAGTGAACCCTCTGCCTTATATTCTCTCATTTGATGTAAACTGAGCAAACTCGGAATAAACAGCTCCTGGAATCAGGGCCTCCCCGGCTTATCGCATTCTATACAATCAGCACGGCAAAGAAATATCAATGGTTTCATATGCAATTTAAAGCCCGATTGATTAACATTTATCGAGTCATAATTTGGTACATGTATATTCATGAGATAAATGATTAATATGGTGGATATTGATTAATTACAGTAAAAAAAAAATCACAAAGTGGTTGCCAATCCTTATACGTGTTTATTCGCTATGACTGTAAGTGAAATAATGCCTGCTCTTTCAATTTAACCGAACAAGTACTATATCTATTTCATTCAATTATGTTATTTTTTTTTCCCCTTTCTTTCGTGTCTTTGGTGTCTCTATTTTATGATGTGTCGTAACTTTGATAGATTTGATGAATGTTGCAAGCATCTGTTTCTTGAATGATAACAGTTGTGCCAGCAACATTTCAGTCCCTTTCTGTATAACCTGATATTACAATTGACGCATTTGGTTTCAATGAGTTTTATGAACAGAACAGAATATTTTGACTATTTGATTATTTGAGTTTACCGGCGCTTCGACAGTATTTCTGTCATATAGCGACGTCTAGCTAATTACAGGTGGAGGAAGACCCCGAATGCACGGAGGCATCCGGGTAGAACCACCGACCTACCGCAAGCCAGCTGGAAGGCTTCCTCACATGAAAATCCGAATGACCCTGTCGGGGTTAGAAACTTGACTAAACTTTAAAATAAGCACGTAATAAATGAAATGGGTATAATTTATCATTGATGAATATTTATCGATCTTTTCACGAAGGCATGGAATAAATAGCAACGAAAAAAAAGGTCGCATATGGAATGGATGTATAAATAATGTTCAAACCAGTCAATAATTTGGAATGAAGTATGATCGCAATTAGATGACAAAGTACAGTCAGAAATTTCGACCCTGTCCGATGTTATTTTTGTTTCATTACTTATTTTATACATATAAAGCATATTATTAATCATATATATATTTTTTTAAGTTTACAGCTTTAAAAAGTTACCAAAATCAGCAGTTCTTACTTAAACGCACAAGTATACAAGTATAATATAACTCAAATTCTAATTCATATCAACAGTGAGTTTCTTTTTTATGTTTAAGCTAATAACAGTATACTTATGTTCATACGTCAATTAAGAAACACTTTCTTGAATTCCATTATCCTTCTTAACTGTTCCTGGATTGGATCAGCGCGTTGCGCCTATAAAGACCGTGAGAGCGTCCTAACCCTTAATTCTAAATGCATTTTGTGATACTGTAGAACTGACCCAAGTTTCCAGGACACATTTATGGCAACTGTGATTTTAAAATGGTGGTGAAAATCGGACGCGACAAGATAGTACGCGATAAACTTTATTACTGTATAACCTTCGCCTCCTCAAAATGAAACTGGGTTGTAACAATCAGATCACTTAAACTGCATTATAAGAAGAAAAATAATATACATATGTCCCTTTGCACATATAGAAGAAAAACATACATGTGTTCCTATACATATATAGAAGAAAAAAGGAAAATACATATGTCCGTATACATATATAGAAGAAAAAACACACATATGTTCCTATACATATAAAAAATAAAAAAACATACATATGTCCCATACATATAAAAAAGAAAAAGAGAAAAAACATACACATAAAGAAGAAAAAACATACATATGCCTATACATGTAATTGATATTACTGGTATACATTGTAATCTTATTAACATGTGTTGTCATGATAAAACATTTTTGATGACTCTTTAAAACCACACGCATGCGTTTAGTTAAAAACAAGGTAATAAATTACGCGTATTAATGTTTCTGTTGATTTCGAAGTCAACAAGGTATGTGGTTATGTGTGTGTTGACATATCGGTTACAGGATTTAAGATTCAAAATATTTCATTCAGTGACGTATATATTTATAGTTTCCCTGTTAAGACAAAAAAAAAAAAAAAAAATTTTACCTTTAAAAATAGTTGTTGGTTATAAAATGCTCAATTGTATCGAATGTGATGAATACATAAAACATTTATATTCCAAAGAAAAAAAATGAGTTTTTGATAATTACGTCATGTATTTGAATAGTTGGTTCATTTTATAAGAATAAGAAGATTAAAATCAAAATTCAGATTTGACAAGTCTTAATTTTAAAATGGAAATTCACAAATATTAATTTAAAAAGATAATTTTGCAATTCCAATCAGTGAATATAAATGCTCTATAAATCATAGAAAATTGATCTTTTTTTATTCATAGAATATTGTTTTGTTGTTGGTTATTTTCTTTAATCTCAAAACTGAGATACTAGATGTGAGATTTTCGCATTAAATCAAAGGTTTAGGAACATAAAGAAATGTTGTAAAATTTCAAGCAGGTTGGAAGGTATGGCCATTTTAATGCCGAGACACATCGGAACACCTTTTCTTTCTAGGTTCAGTATACAGATCAGCCTTAATAAGGTAATGACAGATCTTAATGATAATACATTCGTGAATATGATTTGCACCAATGACAGAATCGAGTGAGTTACTCGTAACTACTTTGATGCTTAAAGAGAATGTAAGAAAAGAAGAAAAAAAAGAAGAAAAGAAAGCCGGCAAATATTTATTCTGAAATTACACCCATAAGCACAGACCCATCCTATTAGTAAATGTTACACGCAGTAGTAAACTCATGCTTAAAACGTATAATGATGTGATCGTCCTGTTTGATACGTGACAATCATATTAAACAGAGGCGTTCTACATTGTTGTCATGGTACGGCAGGAGAATAATGAAAATATCATATATTTATTTTTCTTCTCTCCTCCATCTGTCTTTCTGTGCACATAATCAGTGAATTTTGTTTTATGTGTATTGATTGTTCGTGTATGTATGACAAATACCTGTATGCATGTACTGTACTTTACTGTTATAAGATGGTCGACTCTTCGTTCTACTACTAAAATACCACCTCAACTACTACTACTACTGCAAAAAAAAAAAAATCAACTATTATTTTTTATTATTTTGATACTAATTCATGTTAAACTAATACTAATATTATTGTTGTTAAACTGTTATTATCAATATTATTATTGAGATTACTATTAGTAGAGGTAGTAGTAGTAGTTTTATTATCATTATAGCATATTCATATTTGAAAACAATCAAAAAAGTTAAAATCAACTAAATAGACATTTTATTGCAAAAAGATACAAATTCTATTTAAAAATACAAAAGATACAGGGAAATAAAAAACGGAAACCATACCTTTCGATTTTAATCAAATTCCTACACCCAACACATTCACATATATCTGCTGACACAGGCAACAAGGACCACAACACTCTAGAGTCCACTTGTTTTGTTCTCACACCACGACCGGAGGACTGGTCAAAAAAAAATTCGGACACGAAATTTCGTTCATAGGTCAGCCCGCACGGACGCCCGTTTGATTGACGCGTGTTGGCTTTTATTGTCTCATGTTTGGTCATTTATCGAGGCACGAAGAGCGGAACGCAGCGCGTAATACTGTCATTTGATGTCCCGGCTTGCCGTGTGGCTGCTCGCTTCGCCAAGGCGTTCACATTCATTGCTATAGCAACCGCGAATAGTGATACGCGCCGTTGCGCCTAACGGTTATTGCTATGTATTAAAATATGACTCGATTATTTTATTATTCTGCTTCGTACAAAGCAGAAAATAAGTTATGAATATAATATTCTTAAATTACATATAATGAATATGTGTACTTTTTCATTTTCTTGAAATAAAAGAAAAAATTTGAATGGTTTATGAGTGTAATTGAATTATTATATTAAATGTATATCTAATAAATATCTCACTAGTCAGATCATCGAAGTTTGGTAAGGGGACTCCGTGGCCGAGAGGGTAAAGTCGCTGATTTAACACTCACTCAGCCCCTCACCGCGTGGGTTCGAATCCCGGCAGGGTCATTCGAATTTTCATGTGAGGAAGCCTTCCAGCTGGCTTGTGGTAGGTCGGCGGTTCTACCCGGATGCCTCCGTGCATTCGGGGTCTTCCTCCATCTGTTATTAGCTGTACGTCGCTATATGACTGAAATACTGTCGAAGCGACGGTAAACTCAAATAGTCTAGTCTAGTCGTACTAACGCCATATCTCGCGCATTTCCGAACTTTTTAACTGTTCCGAACATTTTAACTATTCGGAAAATATCCATGTTTTAGTGCACTGCTGCTGCGACGCCAATAGTCTGGTCCCCTGCGTTATAACAATATCATTTTATATGCGACCGCTAATGCAGAATCAACTGTATATGACTGCACTAAAGTACAAGCCATGGAGGCAGCTATGTCTCTTTCTGATGGTATACTCTAAATGGACCGCCTGGGATCCTGGTGGATACAGGGTAGGGTCCTAGTTAGGGGCCCCGAGAGCCGAGAGCCAAACGGAAGCGTTTACATTGGTGTTTTATTTAGGTTTAATTTAGGTATACAGTTGAACCTGCATATAGCGGTCACATGTATTAAGCGGTCAACCTGCATATAGCGGTCACATGTATTAAGCGGTCAACCTGCATATAGCGGTCACATGTATTAAGCGGTCAACCTGCATATAGCGGTCAATTTAAAAAAAATTACTAAACTAGCATGTTGTTACATGCTTAACTTCCATTTAGCGGTCACCTCTGATAAGTGGTCACTTTTTCTTGTTCCCTTGACTGACCGCTTAAGACAGGTTTGACTGTATTATGAATACTGCAGCTTATATACATGAAGTGTACAGGGACATTAGTCATGAACCCCCTATGTATCTTAATGTTAGTATGAATATGAGCCAAATGTTTAATTCTCTTTTCTGACTTAAATAGTCTATTAAATACATGTAACACTTCTAACAGGGTGCAACTCTCACCGGCTGTTACTTTACGCAATCTCTCTTTGTTTCTCTTCTCTCACTCTTCTCCTTCATACTGGGGAATTAGCGAAGACTGTAGACAGCTTAATATTATCTTTATTTTAATAAAATCAACTTATACTACAAATATACTATACAATAATGATATTCTTTCTAACGATGTTTCACACGCGGTTCCGTATGTCCAACTGACTCTCTCACATGCAACCAAATCATGCTCAAAGTGACACGGATAACTGAGCAGATAATTAGTACATAAACAGCTGGTTCTTAAATTAACTTGTCACAAATACAATCATATAATCAAACATAGAAAACTGTAAGGAAAACAAGATTAAGGATGTCTAAGGGAGAAAGAAGGTACAGTGTTACGAAAGGTAAATTAAACAAATAAGCACCAAGATATATCAAAACGTCTTTAAAATGTTCAAAACAAATTGTCTAATTAAGTTTTAAATAAAGAAACTTTTAAATTAAATTTAATACTGTCATAATTTGCCTTGTGACACAATGACATATCTGTGTGTGTTAGTGTTTGTGGGAATAATATATGGCCTCACGGATATTCTTGTCCAAGAACAAAAGATTAAAGATTCCTTTATCCATACGTCTACTGTTACAAGGTGTCATGATTCTAAAAAAAAATACTATTATGCCTTTACAAAGATAGGGTTCGCCCAGCAGATTTTTTCCCGATGATGTTTATTTTCTGACAACTGACAACATGTGACGGATACCTTTAAACATAGAAATCGGAATGGATAAACACTGTTGCAGTAGTCCTATAAATTTGGCCGTTGTCTTAGTCTAGGATAAACTTCATACGGTAGACACAAAGTAAGACTATGTAAATAACGTAATTAAGTTAAAACGCACATCAGTTTTGTTTCTTCTTTTTAGCTAGTCAAAAACGAGAAAACACTCATTATAAAGAAAAACAACAACATGTTTTATCTTCGTGGCAATTTGTTTTATTGGTAATCTAATCATTAACTTGGTGTTTACTATGTTGGTCAACAACATATATGCGGGGGAGGGAGTCATTATCGTTCTAGATATTTATTTTCCCTGTACCTTGTCCTGTACATATATTTGAAGTTTGCTTTGCATTATGCGTCCAATTTTTACCTGGCTTTGCCTGAGGATTCTGATGTTTTGCAACCTGTTTGGATAAATTAGTTGTTATGTAATTGGGTGTACTTTCGTATCTGCATAGTTTACAAAAGAGAAATTCTTCAAACGGAAAGAAAAAAAAATATCACTGAAGAATGGACAGTCCAGTAGATAAGTCATCAACCGTTACGGCCGTTTTAAAGTAATTGACATTAGTTATAAAATAAAGAAGAAAAGGTACCAGGGGCATCACAAAGAAGAAAGGATGCGTGTTACGGAAGATTAACATATACGCCAGTCTATATAGTAAAGTCCATAAATAGAAAAGAAGTGAATTCCAAGTGAATCTGAAAAGGGAGAAAAATTTTTGAAATAGAGCAAAAAAATTAATTTATTGAAATAAATGTGTTAAAGGAGATTATAAGGTTTTTTTAAAGACTAACTGTGGTGTAAGGTTAAGTATTGTAAACAAGAAATCTCTTTAAAAAAGATATTGGGTGTAAGAATAAAAATCTTTAAAAAAGATATTCGGCGTAAGAAAAAAAAATCTTTAAAAAAGATATTCGGCGTAAGAAAAAAACAACAACAAAGATATGAAAGTTAAAGAGAGTAAAAGAGTTTCAATATATTTAATATAATAATGCTGAGAAGTTTTAAACGATTTTAAAATAATGCTAGAAAACGTAATTGTCGCTAAATTTAGGAAATGCAATATACTAGCCAGTAAAAAAAGGGGAAAAGAAAAAAATGTAATATAAGCGAAACTTAAAAAAAAATCCGTCAGTGGGATTGATAAGTGTAAAACGAGTGCTTTTCCGAACTCTTCCGTTGTTAACCAAGATTAGACTGGTTCAAAAAATAGTTCAAAATCCATCATTTTATACAGCTTACGACGAAAAAAAATCTTTGTTTTCAATAACTGTGTGAAGAAATTATTACTCGTATAGAGAGAAAGAAACGATGGAATGCATGGAAATTTTGTTTTTAAGATGTTTCGAATGAGTACCATTTTAATATCACATATGTAAGAACATTTTCTATGAAGTAAGGTAATGAAAATTTAAAATAAAGATACATGAATCACAAATTTAAATACACTAAATGAGGACATGCCTTGTTTTAATGCTACTAAGAACGTCTTTGTCACGGTACAGGCATTCAGAAAATAGAATGTGTCATAATTTTAGCCTTATATTTTAAATTATGAAGCATGTTACGTACTGGACAAAATCTTTTAACGAAGGTCAATATGTCTGTTCTGCCGTTCCCGGAAATATTTGTTAACTTCTTACTCCTCGTCTTCAAGTCAGAGATGTATGTATTAAATATCATCAGCCAATCTTAAATATGAAGAGAATTATCTTCCGGACTCGATGTATTTAAAAAAAAATAGTGTCCAAAATGGTCATAGATCACTCACCAAAGTACCATAAGCCCAACTTAAACATTTCAGGTCACTTGATTTTACCTGGTTACCTTCAGCAGTAACCAGATTCAAATTTCAGATAAAAAGAATTATAAAGTCTCTAGAAAATAAGTCAACCATCTGGAGGCCTTATTTTTCAAGGAATCAACCATGGTTGAAGGATCATGCGGTTAATATTAATGGGGAAAAAAAAAACATTGGTTTCGGAGGGGAATACTTTTGAAATATTGCATGTACATGTATATAATGCTTCCTGCATTCGAATAAAATCGAATGGGATGCACTTTTTAAAGGCTGAAATGCAGCTCCTTTGTTTGCATAGCTTAAACAATAGTTTCAAAGTCATTTAGGAACGTTTATAACAAGAGACTAGACAATGTCGTATATTTGAAATACGTTTCGCATGTAAGTACAATTTTGGACCTCAACTCTAAACATTTCGTTGAAATCTACTTAAGGCAAAATTCCCTAAAGGCCATCATTAAAAATATGTTTGTTTGTCATGCTCCGACAGACTCAACAGAATCGATACCGATTCAAATTATTTTTTAGCCCTAGACCAACATTTTCTTTTTCAGTTCTCTGATTTTGCCCTTTTGTCAAAAAAATATATTCATCCTTTCATTTTGACGACCATTCAGCTTTGCCATTGTCAGAGTTAAAAAATTGCTAGGTCTGAGCACAGCAAACAACTACGTTCTTAATGATGACCTTAACCAAGCCACCAGACTATTAAATTCCTGTTAGTCATTCATTCGTTAACACGTACTTTCGCCTCTTTGTTTCCTTAAGATCACAACAATAACCCAGTTGATTGTATCAATACTTTCATAAACGCAATTAATTTCCTTTTCTGCTTTTCTGTTAAAGCAGCTCGTTCACAGATGATCGGTAAAAATTTGAAAGAAAAAAAAATCTATCTCCCTTAATAATGTTGGAGAAGTCTTTGTATCCTGTCAATACATTTTGTAGGTGTATGTCACACTGCACGGAAAAACTCTATTTTTGTAAACGCAATTTCGGTTTAATCGGTTCAATATACAATACGGTATCCCTGAAGCAGGTGCTTGCGGAACCATGTGACGCGTTCCGCAACATTGCGATTTCAGCAGTTCCGGGTAGCGAATTCGTAAGTTCAGCCTGTGAAGTTAGTGAATGCGCAAAGAGTGAATGTGATCCACCAAGAAAAGGCAATTGAAAAAATAAAATCTAATATAGGTTTTACAATTCTAAATATAGTTTCAATACCGTTCGTGACGCTATTGCGTGTGATGGGGGAAACCATCTATATTTGTTTTACAATCACGGATGGTTTCATTGGGTGACCATGCGTATGTAGGTGGGTAATATTAGACGAAATTCGAACATATAGTTAAAATCAAAATTATAGTCAATGATCATCTGTGAACGAGCTGCTTTAATGCCATTATATATCAGTCACTTAGTAAGTTTTCTTGAAATTCCCAACTATTCTCTCTCTCTCCCCCCTGCATAATATACCACAGATAGAAGTCATTGCTTTCCGAGATCAACATGAGTCATAATTTCAATTATCGTAACACCATTTATTCATATGTGGCGTAATGAAGGTAGTTAAAGTCTCATTTTAGAATACAATGTTTATTTCTATCAGGCCGTGAATCGTATGGTGAATTTTCATGTTTTTAACACAATAAAATGCTCAGCCTCTAGTTCTATCATTTTGAAATTAAATGTTACGCACATGCGTAAGTACGTAACGTTAGCTACATCCATGTAATCAAAACTTTTCTTTCATCATAATTAAAATAACCCCGAGAGCATGTGAGTTATGTGACTGTTGGTTTAAAAAGACTTTCTTTTCCAGAAACATTTCTTTAACAAAATGAATATAATTCCACATTAATTCTAAGCAATAATTCCAAATGGCCGTCACTGACAAGTTATATGACGTCACTAAGCTTTAACATTGGAATTCCTTTGATAAATCCGTCCGGGAAAATATTATGCAATGACAACGAGAAGCGGGCACGTCATTTCCGGTTTCGTGTCAAAAGCACTTTTTCAAGACCCATCATGGGCGCCTCGAACGCCAAGGACACAACCAGGGCCGCTGCATACGAGACGCACGTGTGTCCAAGGAAAAGGTAGATCTGAAAATAAGGAATGTTACTTAGTGATAGAGGTTGAATGATACTTTTATAATTCGATAAATGTTTATATATATTTTCTTCTTGGTGAATCACTATAAGATGAAATCGGAATTTTCTATTTTGGAATGTTATAAAGAGGATAACTGTTTGTTTTGGTGTAAGATTGATTTATAATTTTACCGAGTGAACATAAAGAAATGATATTTTCACGAGTGGCATCTTTTTATGTTTACGAATGAATTATACACCGATCTTTCACCAAAACAACCAATTTTTCTTTTTATTTAATGGCCAGAAATTAGCTGTGTTATTCACAAAAGACGTCATAATTGGCGTGGATTACATTGCGTACGTGACGTTATTTATGACGTCATTTCTTCCGTTAACCCCCCCAGCACAACTGACGCTCCGATCAGTTTATAACGTAGGGTCGGGTTCAATTTTCTGATATTTTCACTGCTTTTCTGATAATTTCACTGTTCAAAACAATGAAGTTATCAGGATATAATCCATTGTTATTTCTAGGTGATCCACCAAAAAGCATTAAATAAAAAATGGTAAAGCTACGCTTTGTCATATTTGAGTCATCCCTTTTTCTTTGTTTTTGACATAGAATAATACTCTTTAGACGTATGTTGTTAAATGCTCAGAACATTTTAGACCCTCTATATTTTGATATCCTGTATTACAAAATGATATTGGAATCATGTAAAAAAACGAAATGGCGGAACATTTTATGGTACGAACAAGTTACATTACAAAAGGACTGACTACTATTATGTCTCTGTATGCCACTCACCATTTCCAGGTCATACCAGTACATCAGTTTCTTCTGACTCATATAGTAAACGTCCATCACCACTGGGTGAACCAGGTAGGCGCAGTATGTCAGGCGACTGAGGGGAACCATCGTTTTCAAGGACAGCAGCCAGTTCACGGGGCCTGTAAATAGTCATGACGTCACTTCCTGTCTAAAGGTTTTCATAGTCAATTGGGATTTGTACCCAGGCAGTTACATGACATTCGATATACTATACTGTTTTACGCCGTTATCTTTAACCAGCATTACACAATGTCAACTTAATTAGATCAGAATGCCTTGTTTTAAAGTTAATTAATATTGAACATAACACCACAAATTAAACTGGGTAGAGGTGTACCAAAATTCTTTATGTTAATTATGAAAACATACCCCCATATCCGTTTGCGCAAGCGTAAACAACCCAGCACACACACGCGCCCCAAGCGATCCGAAATGTTGCGTTGTAAAGAGCATACATGTCTACACCGAATCTTGGCGATCCGTCGGACGTGTAGAGTCCGTATAGGACGAGTAACGCCACTACGGTTGCTATGAGCCATCCTGCTGCATTAGCAACCTGTGAAAGGACATTACAATGTCACACTCTCTCATAAACGGCCTGTACGGCCACGTGAAAATAGTGTGCTTACCCAAATGGGTTGCCAAATAAAAGTCTGTGTCACTTAATATAAACATGGTCGTATAAACATGTTGACTGCTATATACTGGTGACCATTAGTTCGGGCTCCAATTCAACCATCGTCGGATACCCTTCGGCTAGTGCCGATTACGCTACTCTCCACTCTATTCATCATCCGTGTTTAATTTTTGTTGTTGTTGCAGTTGTTGTTTTCACTTCTGTTTCGTCGTTTACTTCGAAAAGCGATTCAGTAATCTGACTGGATGCAGGATAACATTGTTCCTCCTGGTGTTAACGTGCCCGAACATTCATATCGTAATACTCCATTACCACTGATCTTATCTCCATGTGGAGAGTATCCAAAATGTAAACGTCATTTTGATTGGCTTAAATACGTTAATGTTTTACGACTTGCTAGTTAAAAACCCCCACGGTTGATGAATGGAATGTAACGGAACGAATTGACCGTGGGTGTGCGACGATGCAAGATCACCTACCTTACTTAACGTTCAGTTGTTCATAGGGAAGTACTTCGACATTCTTATGTCCTTAACATGAATTCCTGTATATTTAATTCCTTAAACAATTTTGTATTTATCAATATTTATACCAAGTACATATTTATCTATTCAAGTAATTTACTTAAATAATTCGTAAACGTTTTCCTCCGAGTTCAGAAAAAGAGGAAACATTGGTTAATCAATGGTTTTGATAAACATGTGTATGAATATATGTTATCTAAAAGTAAAAGTTGATACCCAGTATAAATCAATATATGTTACTTATTCACGTGAGATGTGTACAGTGTATGTATACTCAAACTTAATAACGCCTCACCTTTGAAAAATGTCGAATATTTTATGTCGTCATTTTAGTTTATTTAGAAATATAATGAGGCATATTTAGATAATAGATTGGTGCATGTTTTATGTCCATTTTTAAGGGGGTGTCAACCTGTGAAAAAAACGGCGTGAATTATCGATATTGTATACAAAAGGCGTTCCCATAGATACAATGCATACACATATTGATATGGAATTCAAATGGTGTTAAAACTCATTTTACTCATATTAAAATCTAAAATGAAAATCGCTGAAAATTGGCCTAAACTGTTCTGTATTTTATCCATCCTTTTCCTATACATGTATACATATATACATATGTACGGGTATAATGTATATATGATAAACTAAAGATGAAATATGAAATGTTTTAAAGTAAATAAGCCTTCAATTTAGCTATATATTTTTTTTTCTTTTCTGTAGGGGTCATTATTTTTAAAGAGTGAACTTAAAGCAAAACGATTTTTTAAACAATACAGAATTGCGAAGTAAGTGTAAATGAAGAGTTTACCTTTGATATTTTGGCCTTCCCGTCGGATTTGTAGAGAAGATAGCCCGTGAAGATTCCGACAGCATAGGGTCCGATCCTACACCAAGGCTTCATATAGATTTCGTTGTACTTGTCTCTGTAGTCGTGGTAGTAGTAGAATTGGTCAGAAAAGTAGTAGTAGTAGTGATAGTGGTGGTAGAAAAGGTATTTGTAGTAGAAGTAA
>JAIFHC010000619.1:0-50000 GCA_021229015.1 Solen grandis | reverse complement strand
TCAGAGAAAAAAGCATGTCAGCAACACAAATTACATGATAGTAATGTATATATGTAGAGTTACAATATCAGATAAATGGCTTTTGGAATTTTTTCAACTGTAAAACTTATTGACGAGATGTACTGGTATTAATTAAATAGCCTATCAAGATACCTTAAAGTGTATGAATTTAAGGGAAATTTTTGAAACAACAGCAATCCAACAATAGCAATATTTTGTCATTTGCCAAACTAACTTTCCACTGTCACTATTAACAAAGGTTTGTGATTCTTACTATTGTGGTCTCCCGGACACATTTTGCAAGTTTTTCTGCAGTTCTCAAATCCCCATGTTGCATAGTCACCGGTACAATAGTAAGTAGAATCCAGAAGGTCGCATGTATCCATTTTGTCTTTACATTCTCCAGCTGGTTGTGTAGAAATAGCCAGAGGAGCTGTGGCTGAAATAAATACGTTCAAAACATGTTTTTTACCTAGTGTTTAGACGTCATTATATTTTTACATTTATTCACTTTGATCAAACGTAAAGAAAAAACAACTACTTATGATTTTAAAACACATTTATATAAACTCGAATATGTTTAATCTTACTATTATCACTTATTGTACCGGCGTAATGTTTTTTAAAGTTTTGAGGGGAGTGGTGTGTTATTTTGAGTTTGACAATTAATCCTACTAGGTAGAGTAGTGGTGCACATCCCGCAGTAGGCTCGGCAGTTGTCCAGGGCCCATGGTTCATAGATTCCTGAACAAGCGTTCGGGCCATAGTCAGCACAGTCAGATAATTTGTCTTCACATTTTGGTGTAGGTGTTGTGTGCTCAGCTGGAAAGGTAATCAACAAAACACTTTTGAATATAAGTTTATTTTTCAGCTAATTTATAGACAGAATAGAGCAATATAATTGTGAATAACTAGATGTTATTCTAATTTTCAAACCATTCGCTAAGAATCTTTATGATTGAGAGAACGATAAATACACACGGACGATTTCGACCCTAAGGAAAAATATCTTCACAAGATGCACTATAGAACTGTTTTTATCAAATAAGTAAATTTTCAGCATACTTATAAACTGTAGTTCTACAGTAAATTTTCCTTTATCGCCAAAGAGAAACTTACAACAGAAGCCGCACGTAAAGTTGCAGTTTCTCGTTGCCCAGTCCTTGTATATTCCTGTACAAGCCGTTGAGCCATAGGCCACACAATTGTCAAGTCTGTCATAACAGGAACCACTTGGGGTGGTTTTGGGGGGCAATGTCGGGGTTCCAGGTGGCAGGGTGCCATTGCTTGGGTTAGTGTAGCAAATGACCTTGTCACAGCAGAGTCCATCCTTCTGTAGCTGGCAGACTGGAGGAATCTTGGTGAATGTTGGGCACCTGTAGTAAAACAATATGTCGTGTTTCTTAGTTCGCTTGTTTTATGACCAAAAAGAGACGAATGTCCCGGTTTATATGTTTTTGATAATATAAAACCAATTAAACAGATTATGATTAACATTTAAATTCTGATAATTTTAATATTTTTTATTAACACACACATATATCAATTAATAATGAAAGACATCTAGCATATACTTAAAATTAAAAAAAACAAAAGCAACAATGAATGACATGCTTGTGTTCAGTTTCCTATTCAGTTGAATAATGTGTTAAATGTATATTTCAGACTATCAATATGAAAGAAGAATGAATTGCTAAATAATTGGCTTACTTTTGTTCACATTTGTAAAGACCCCGAATTTCATCCATACATGTACATGTAAAGTCGCAACCATCATCCCATCGAGCATTCTTCTGATATATTGTTCCCTTGTAGTAGCAACCAACTATAAAAATAAAACATTGCTTCTACTATTATATTCATCTTTCAAACAGCAATATAATAAACAAAAAAAGAAAGAAAATAAGATATAAAGCAGATCAGTGTGCAAAAGGTAATTCGGTTTTAAATGAATATACTGCTCATTCATGATAATGAACTACAAAAAATGTGAACATACCAGACTATCTGACTTAATAATCTAATTTTAAGTTTTATTTTAAAATAACAAATGCAAATGCCGATCCATGAGGTTTCTGGTACAGAAAAGTGGGTCTAATGGTGAAAATAATCTAAAAACAATCTGCTGCTTATGCATTTATCACTGATATACATCATTCAACTGAAATGCCGAATTCAAGCTATATTCAGAAGAAAAAAAAGGTTCTACGAGGCTTAAATTAGATAATAGTGATGTATAGAAAACAGTATAAAATAGTAGAAGTCCTAATACCCTTATTTATACAGGTCATACACATTGTATCGAATGTCAACTCCTTGATAACCAAAGTTTGATATGTGAACTGAACCAACCTCTGTTTCCAGAGCTAGTTGTCTGTCCTGGCATGGTATAGGCAGGTCTGAATCCAGAAAATCCGCCAGCGTAGGTACCCACAACTGGGAAAACAGAGCTGCTGACCAGTGGGTTCACAAGCTTGTCTTTGTCTTGGTCGTAACACAGAGGTTGGGCACAGCACTGGTCGGCAGATTTCACCACCATGCACTGCTGAGAAGGCAAGTTGTTGTAGACTGGACATCTGAAATATAATATTGATGTATAAAAAAAAACACATGTGTATAAATACCCAACAGCTTTTGAAATGATACAAAACCTCAAACAAATGAATCTAAAACATAATGATAATCACCAATATTGCCCATGGTAAGATTGTTTATATAGCATGACGTCATCTGTGAAGTTGAAGTATAAATATTTGAGTGTCATTCTCACTATAACAAATTAATTCCAGCCGATGTGTTCTTAATTAAAGATAGATTACTTACAGAGGCTGACATCTGTAGTACCCGGTCCTGGCATCCAGACATTCACATTTGTGGTCGCAACCATCTTGCCATGTCTCTCCTTGGTTGTACAGTCTCTGTTTATATACACACTTGTCTGAAAGATATTGAATTCAGTAGTGATTCATATGACAACGGTCAACTTAATGCTACTGCAGTCCAGTAGATGCGCTCACTTACTGAAGGTTTAGAGTTTAAAAATCCCTCAAAAGAGAAAATATATTTTCAGTACTTTTTTAGGGTACGAGACATTTGTAGATCTCAGGAATCATCACTTCAGAAAGGGTCAGTGCTAAATCAAAGTTAGAAGAAAAACTATCACTGAAGATATTATGAATACCTCCAGGAACTGCCGTGACATAACTACGAAACATGACTGTAAAAGTCTTGACACAGTTGAAGCTTTGGAATACACGTGTATCTGTGCGACAGTATGATGTTAGCTTTGTGACAGTCACCTTTGGAAGAATTCCAAGTTTTAAAAAGTGGGGATCTGGAAACAAGAAATTTTCTTTGGAAGACACGTGTCAACTACTGAAAGAAGAGTAACTGTGACAGACAGACGGACAGTCTGATAGGCGACGGAGAAGTGATTCATACGTGTCACTCTGCTTACAGCAGGGTACACTAATAGTAGAATAAGAAAATGACTTCAAGGTTTAAATTAGTACTTTTAAATGATAACAGATCTTCTACCATAACACAAGATGTTGGAATTCACTTAGTGAAACAGAGGTAAAATGATTATCATGATTTACTTGAAAATAAGCAATGAAACACTACCTCTGACACTTCCTTCTGTTCCTGGATTTGTTGCATTTGGCAGGTAGTAGCCTCCTCCGGGGAAGTGTCCAACCACTGCAGAGACACATGTGACTTTAGTCTTTTCATAAAAAAATGCAGTTAGAGAGTCTCTATCATAGACACTGTTACTGTATGGTTCAAATTGTTTAGAAATATAAAATCTGCCTTGCGAAAGAATATCGCTATTTTTACGATATAGGTTTGAACTGCACATTTTCTCCAGTAAACATTTTGTACATGATTAAAATACGCCATATTAAAATAAAGACAATGCCCTTCTGAAAGGATTCAAAAAGCTGCATTCACATCACATTTAAGATCCGTAATAGTATAAGCATTTCATATACGATGTGTTTTCAAGTCATTAGCATATCAACTGATTACTTAAAACTGATTCAACTATACTCAGTCTTCCAGGTGGTAAATGCTCAATGTGCTCGTCTAGAATTGTATCAATTTCTTTTATTGAGAAAGTTTTCTCGATATATCGATCAACAAATGGAAGGATCGACAGTACAGTATTACTTTGTCCTTCTGTCTTTTGCAGTCCTAGAACTACCCTTAAAAGCTGAGAGCCAAGCAGGAGCGCTATACCATTACCATCTTTAATACTTTGGTATGTCGCGGCAGGGGTCGAACCTACGACCTCCAAAGTCATGGGCGGCTACTGGGTAAGTAAGAATATATAGAAATCCTACTGGTATTTCCTGTATTAGGGATGAGGTATGAGGGTCCAGTTGGTGGAACAGATGGAGCTGGGGTGGGCACCAACTCGGGTGATGGGTTGTAGGTACCGAAGCCTGGGATGTCGCACGTAATACTTGGGCAACACTGGCCTGGCACACGGATTGTCCTGCAGTAGCTTGGCAGTTTGGGGTAGTCTGGGCATCTGACATAATATAAATTACGCAATTTAACCACTTTGTGCATATAGAAACACAAAATGACACTTGGTCAACAGTCTAGACATTATTCACAAGGCTAATATTCTATTATTACAAATATTTTACGTATATTAATAAAGACAGATGTAAAAAGTAAAATTCAAATACATGAAAGGCTTACTTTGAGAGACAGCGGTACATTCCAGTGGTGGCATTGACACATGTGCAGACATAGTCACAGCCATCGTCCCAAGACTGACTCTGAGTATAGACTGCTCCCTTGTAGGCACAGCGATCTGATGGTTCAACATTATTATAATACTTTAAGGTTTAAATAGGTTAATATGTATCCTCAAAGTCAGGTCAATAAGTATTATTAAATACACTAACTATATTAAATGCAGTTCAGGTTTAATTGTGAAATTCTGATTTGTTTCTGTTGTTTGAATCTGAATGTTTTTAACCATTTATTGTAACATTATATGAAAATAGTTATGTCTATTTAGGAAAGGACAATTTTTCAAAATAAAACTGAACGAAACTACACTATGTACCTCTTCCAGCATAAAATGTGCCTGGCTGTGGTAAAGAGTATCCAGTGAACACAACGTGGGTACCAATAGGTACCACCTGCAGAGACGTTGGGGGCGTGGTCGAAGAGTTGCTGTCAATCACTGGCTGCAGGGTATTGCCATTGGGCAGGGTACACTTTGGCAACTTGCAGCAGCTGTTGGTTGGGTCTGTCACCAGTATGCATCCAGCAGGTAGGCCGGAGTAGGTTGGGCATCTGTAAAGGTGTGATTCAAATTACAGCTGGATTACTTAACATAGATGACATCAATTTTACAAATTTTCAAGTGTTCATACGATTGTGTGTTTTAATATACAGACAGCTAACAAGCATATCATTAACTGATTCAAAAGTATAATATAAATCAGAGAATTTTTATCTAAAGGTATGTTACAAAATTAAGATCCAGTTCACAAAGTTGGCTATCCAAAACAATTTGCCTGATTAAGTTGTTCACACGCAGAAAATAAATCACTTGTATGCGAAGGACACACTATTCTTTTCTTAAAAAGGTCAAATTTTTGTATAGTGTTCAAGAGCATGCAGACAATGCATTTTGATTACTGTTCTAATATATTTTCTAGTTGACAATAAAGTAAAGATCAAATAACAAGACAACTTACGTCTGGGTACAAGTGTATTTATTCGTAGCCGCGTTTATACACACACATTCCTGGGCACATCCGTCTTGCCATTTGGCACCCTGTGGGTGCAGGGAACCATCGATATACACACAGGTACCTGGTAAAAAAGTTGAATTGAACAAAATAAAATCACAACTCTTATAGTATGATATTAAAGCAATGTTTATAAGTACATGGTTTCACATTTTATCTACCGCCTTTTTTAGCCTCCTATAAAGTGGTTGTGTATGAATCGTATTTCCATTTTACAACTTAATAACAATTTATAAAATGATGAGACATACAAAAGCTTATTATTTTGTAAGCTTTGGTCATATATTGAAACAGAAAGTTGACTTATTATAATGGAGGCTTCTAAAACCAATCTTTAGAAATCATTTTTTCATACATCCCTGCAGGAAATTTTTACTGCTGTGCTTTTATTCAATTATTAAATCATCTAATTGTTTTGTTTTTAGTCAATTACCATAGTAATTGTGATAGTATCGTCGCTCTTTTAAACGTGACTTCTAATTCAAAGTGTTGATTGTATACCGTTCTTCTGAATAATGCATACACAAAAGATACACTGTTTTAGTTGAATAACAATAAAGATAAACATTTTATCAATGATAAACATGAATTGTTTATCTAAAATGTTAAAGGAATGATGGGCAGAAATAACCAAGTCGACTCTACCTGGGTGGGGTGAGGTGGGCACAGTGGATCTTGGTGGCTCAAGGGTTGAAGTTGTTGGCTCAACATACACGCTGCACTTGGGCTCGCGGCAGCATATGTCAGTAGCAGATTGCTCAAAGTGACAGTTAGATGGCAGGTATGGGTATCTTGGACATCTGTATCACAGAAATGTACCTTGATCTTAGAACATAATACTAGAACATCACATGTATTGCTTTAGGTAAGGTTTCACATTCCTGCCTAAATGCCTTTGAATATAGTATATCCGCCACATACTGCAATAAACCAGTTCAAGTATATGACTTTCTTGACATAAATGATTACACTACTTATATGTAATATTTGTTGATAAATGAAATATGTGGGAATTTTATAAGGGAAGCAAGAATAATGAAAATCACCCCTAAGCATTTAGGCATTACTTATCGCTAAGTAAGGTTGGTGAAAATTAAGCCAGAGCTGGTCAAGCGACTGACCTGTCGTCACACTTGTACTGTCCGCGGTTGGCATCAACACACTGGCAGGTGTATGTGCAGCCATCATTCCAGGTTTGTCCTTGTGTATAGACAGATCCCTTGTACACGCAGGCCGCTGTAAGGGAAACACCCACTGTATTAACACATCAGTCATAGTCATTTTGCATAGACTATTTAAACCCAGTTATTTTGGCTAAAATGATAACTTTAATATTGCCTTAAGACAATATGAATAAAAGCAGCTCCATGGCTGAGTTTTTGATGTAAAATGTAAATGTATAGATTATATTAACCTGGAAGATTAGTCCATAGGTACTATTGTAAACGTTTTGCATGCAGCCTTATATTGTGTTCTCCCAAACAAATTGTTCTATCAGTTGGCACAATCATGGTGTAACTCAAAAAACGTGTGTTGTAACATTGCAATCGACTGAGTTCTTGAGTAAGTGCACATACGTGTGTTTCCAGTGTTGCTTGATCCTGGCAGGAATGGCACAACAACAGGATTGCCACCGCTTGTTCCGGTGAAGCTACCAGAGATAGGTCTAGGCGTGACATAAGGATTAATCGTTGATTGGCCTGGCCCTGGGGTGGGGACTGGGGTTGGGATACTGCCCGCATTACAGTCAGGTATCAAACAGCAGGAGTCTGATGGGTCTGTCCTCATCTGGCAGCTGGATGGTTGATAGGATGGACATCTGCAACACAAGATGAAAACAGTCTGACCAGTGATATGTAGTTACACAAGCACTCAATAGATATATACAGTTAGACAAGTGTAGGTGGTCATGCACCTGCCTCACTTGGTATACGGTGTAGACAAATGTAGGTGGACATGCCCCTGCCTCACTAGGTTTATAGTGTAAACAAATGTAGGTGGATATGCACCTG
Source organism: Solen grandis (assembly GCA_021229015.1). Lineage (NCBI taxonomy): Eukaryota > Metazoa > Mollusca > Bivalvia > Adapedonta > Solenidae > Solen > Solen grandis. The sequence continues at coordinate 42,211 of JAIFHC010000619.1, read as the reverse complement.
TCTCATAAGGTTTTATATTGTCAGACAAATGTAAGTGGACATGCATCTGTGTCGCAAGGTTATTGTTCTTTGCGAATGAAACTGGCAAATAAGGAATAAGAACCATGGCACATTCACAATTTTCAAACATAACCACCTTTAAGATATCGATTATTTTTGCACCAACAAGTTTCCGCAAATATATTAAAAGAAACATTGCAGTACATAAAACGTTGTATACAATACGTGGGAGGAAAAAAACAACAAGCTTCTTTATTATTCAAATCAAAGATATTCACCCCAGTGGAACACCATTTCAACTTAGATTATGCACATGGTCTATACAAAGCCCTGAATTGAATCTATGAACTCTAGCCATTTTTCAGTTTATGCTATCAATTTCAAAAGTAGAAAATATTAATGGTGCATTGATTGAGTGTATAGCTATATCGAATATTGTCTTCCCAATAAACCACTCTTGTTCAAGGTGTTTTATGTTTGAAAGTACATATTCCAAGATGCTTCATTACCTCTGGTTGCATGTGTAGTAGCCTTTCATGACATCCTCACATCGGCATCTGTACTGGCAGCCATCGTCCCAAGTCTGGCCTTGGGTGTAGTACACGCCCTTGTACACACAGTATCCTGCAAGTACAAATGACAAATATCAATCTATCTGTGTCACTAATTCTCATGATTCTCAGTTCTATAAACCTGCCATATGATCCTAGTTATTTAATTGGTGTGAATGATGACATGATTCTTATCATTAAAATCCATGCCACATGATCAAATGATCTTCGTCAGCCTATCATAGTGACATAGTGACGCGATTCTCATCATTTAACCCATGTCAAATGATAAAAAGATCCTCATGAACATAACTGTCTTGACACAATCACATGATTCTCATCATTTACTCACTGCCGCAAAATCAAATGATCCGCATCGACACAATCACATGATTCTCATCATTTACTCACTGTCACAAAATCAAATGATCCTCATCAACTTAACAATCTGGACAGTCACATGATGATTATTGCAAGTTTCTTTCACAGAATTCCCAGAAATAAAGCTCTGACGCAAGCTTTAACTGTTAGAAGGTATAAGACCTAGTAGTATAGAGGTGAGACGTACCTTTTGGTGCAGGTGTTGTGGGACCAGGGGATGGGGTGATCACACCTGGTCTCTGTGTGGACGGCAGGCCTGGTACAATGTATGGCGCTACAGTTGAGACGCCTGGCGCAGGGGTGGGGACCAAGTTGGGCGTTGGGAGTATGGGGGTAGGGTTCACAAAGTCACAGTAGGGCACCTGGCAGCAAGGTTTGTTCGGGTCCTGAACCAGTGTGCATTCTTTTGGCAGGGATGTGTACTTCTGGCATCTGAAATAAGGACAGGAACAATGGTGAAACCCGGAATCTGTATAGGGAAACCAACCTGTTCAATGTACTTATATTTTAACCCAACAAACTGTTCCTTTCTTTTGAAATTTGGTCTAAATTTAGCAGCACCTGAGATAAAAAAGTTCTAAATTCTAGTTCCCTTCAAAACCTTTTGTTTAAGACATATCTGAGTGTTTTGTATTAAAAAGATTATGTTGAAATATTTGTATGATGATGATCACTTTCTTTTCTTTCCTTTCAAATGTATTTTGTTCTCTGTAAACTCTTTCTTGCATTATTTGGTATGCGTAAACAATACCGTTATGTATTCAATCATTATAAAATGTTTACATTTGTTATTCAAGAAAAATCTTTGCGTTCTACCTGCATCTATTGTCATATGTAGATGTAAAAACATGTACATGTATAAGAATGCTAACTTACTTCTCTACACATCTGTATTGTCCTGTCATATTGTTGAGACATTCACATTCAAAGTCACAGCCATCATCAAACTTTTGTCCTTGTAAGAATAGCATTCCCTTGTAAACACAACCTGTAGTAATAGTAACATTTGTACACACAACCTTTAGTAGCAATAGTCTCACTGCAAGCGAATAAAAATGTTCTGCCTAATCACAGATTATATTCATTGTTTTTGTTTCATATTTCACCGAGTCATTATATCTCTAAGTCATGACAGATGCTGAGGATTAAGTTGTGAGAGGGTATTTAAGGTCATTATCAACATTATGACCCAAATCTATGCTGAGTATTACGGGACATAAGGAGAAATGAAACTTAAAATAAAATTAACTTAAGTTCCCTAGAATAGTAATTTAGTATTTTATCTGATCACCAAATCGTACCGCTTTGTAAACAAACACACACATACATATATGGCATCATATTTAATAATTGTATTTTGATAAATAAACAAATATCCCAAAGTGTGTCATAAAAAGCAGTCATGGTATATACATTCTATGTTTTAATGAGTGTGTCTTGAACATACATCAATATTTTAACTGAGTGCCTAACATGAAAAGCGCCTGACAACATGGATATAACTACCTACCAGCTCTATATGGTGGTGGTCGAGTGAAGCCTGGGGCGGGAGTTGGTCCAGATCCTGCAATAATTACACTCCTTGTTAGAAAGGCTAATCAATCGAAAAGAAAACTATGTTAAGTGATTTAACACAACTTAGATCATATCTAGATATCAAATGATTTAAATGCTCTTTAATGATTTCATTCTTTGTTGATTTAAATGTTTTGATTTCAGATAGGGCAGATGAGTGGAAATCTAAAATAAATGCAGTTATAAGAGTGATATAAAACTTCCTTTTCTGTAACAACCATGGACAGGGCAGTTTATGGCAGGGTCTTGTACAATGCCAAGTTTTATATGGAAAAATGATAAATGATAGGCTATGAAATGGGCTCATTTTTTATTTGAAAGTAAGAAAATATTGCAAAAAGATTCAGAGAGTTTCCTGTGTTTTCAACTGATTGTATTTATCTGTATACACATAATGAAACGCAATAATGGACATGTTGGTACAAGGTAATATGAACAGCCATCAGTTTCTAACTGATCTACCTACCCAAATAAAATATACATTGAGCAAAATCCTACAAAAACTATCATACCAGGTTTCAATCTTTCATTTGGCTGTTCTAAATTAAGCTAATTGATAAACAATTGATGATTATCATGTAGACATGTTTATGTCATGCAATGCATTATTATAAATTATCATTTAAAGAACTTGGACCTTTAGAAGATGCAAATTGTGATTTACTCATTTTAACAATAAGTCAACTTACTGTAATTTGTTAGTTTTTAATTTTGGAATGCTAAACGTAATAGGAAATAAATACTGTTTTGGGCAACAATGGCGTTCTTACTGATCTGCCATATTTATGGTATAATGGTATGTATGACTAAGAGGTAAGTGCTTATGAGTGACTACCTGTCACAACACCACCGGGCATAGGGTTTGCTGTGACAATTCCCGGAGCAGAGCTTGGTGGGACGATTGGGCATTCTGGGATCTCGCAGCATGTTGGGTCCTTGGGGTCGGGTACCAACTTGCAGCCGGAAGCAACACTGGTGTACTTGGCACATCTGTCATGGATCAATATCATTCATGCATCAGTCCTGCACATTTTCCCGGGATTTTTCAACTAAATTGAATATCATGTATTTTAAATTCTGTTTGGTGTATCTTTTGTAAACAATTTCTTGAACAATTTCAGCAAATCACGGATGAGACACATACAAAGTATCTTAAAAATATCCCAATTACACTTCTACAGCTTGAGATATTGGATTAATTCTTATCATTCCGCTCAAATAAATTGCTCATTTTTGTCGTTTCAGCGTGTGTTTTTTTTTCTAGAATTATTCACATAAGTACTTTAGATATTTAAATTAAATCTTGGGGGTCATCATGCTCGATTTAGAGATTTAGCTTATATTTAAACACCACTGTTTGATAAAATTTGTTGAAAAATTAAAGCATTAAAAATCTGAAAGATTTCATTTTAAATACATGTACTTTAATAACATCAGAATAATATTTGCAGAATTTTTTTCTCACAATTTGTTATGTATTTTATAAGTAACAAGTGAAAACAGGCATGAAACATACAAAACGAGCAAAAATCGCCATTGTGTCAAGTCCAAGATATTTACATAACTATAAAACGTTTTGAAAGTGTACATGTTTTTCTCGATAAAAAAATCCATTGGACAGATTCTTTAATTTTTTTCAGGATTCATTCCTCTGATATAAAGGCTTTCTTAAAATGTTAAAATCTATGCCCCATCAAGTGTTTTCTCACTTAAACTTTTTCATTATCGAAACTTTTGTGAACCTTAACATTTGGCAAATATACTTTTAATCATGTTTTACTGCATGGATCTTGAAAATGAGGTTTCCTTTAACATTCTACTGAAAATATATGAGAATTTCATTTTCTCTTACCAAAATTTAAATCAGTGGTAACCCACTGAAACGTCCTTAAGATAATATGCTGTAAATTCATTGGTGAAACAAGTACATGTTTTGCCATGTGAGTGAGAACAATTGACCGGATGTCAAATGAAAAAACACTCTATCTGAATTCTAGTGATTTTAGTGTGTGTGTGTGTGTGTGTGTGTGTGATTGTGTGGGGTATACAAATAGATATTCTAATTTGTTTCACAAGTATTCTAATTAAAACATCAGATTATCAAACAGCTACATTAACAATGTGATGAATGGTTGACATGACCGATGTATAAAAAGTAGTACAAGAAGGACAGTATGTAAAATAGGGACGTAAATTATAGACAAACCTCTCTCTGCAGGTGTAGATATTGTTGCTAGCATCGTCACATCTGCAGATCTGATCGCAAGCATCGTACCATTGTTGGCCCTGTTTGTACATGCTTCCCTTATATACACACACATCTGCAATATGAAACAGCATTATTAAGAAACACTGGTCAACCATAAAACTAACACCTATATAAATCCGAGGGCCCGATGGCTGCAGGGTCTATGTTTATTGAGGGAAAGGACTAGGGGCAGTGGGGCGGGATTAGAACTAGTTTAAAAAAGTAAAAAATCTTGTTTTTGAAAAAATGTAAAATGAATAATAGTATTTAAATAAAAAAAAACAATTAAGGTTTATTTACCTAAAAGGTTCCTGAAGAATTCCTTAATCATTTCTATTTAAATAAAAAAAATAGTGGACATATGTTCATCTGACAAGGCAACTAAATGTAATGAGGGTGTGAATACTCACTCGGGACTGGAGCCATTGTAACTGGGGACAAGGTGTTGGGGTTAAAAGTCGTTGGAGCCTGGGGAGTGCATTGAGGCTCCTGGCAGCACGAGTTACTAGGATCCTGGACCAGCGTACAGTACGATGGCAGAGCCGGAAGTCTAGGGCACCTGAGACAAACAAACAACAAGCCTCAAACACTGCTGAACATCACCCGTGGTACTGATGGTGAAATACTCAAAGTGTCACAAAAAAGTATTTTTACAGATGATTCATTATTATGTGTTATACTAATGGAATAATGTTAAACTGTGAAGAAAATACTTTACAAGCAAATGCTTTATATATAAAGATTTTGAAGAATGTGTCAAAAAGAAAACAAATTACTTCTCAGTACACTTGTAGCGGCCAGTGGCAGCATCGAAACATTCGCATGTGTAGGTACATCCATCATCCCACGTCTGTCCTTGTGTGTACATCTTTCCGTTGTAGACACAGATATCTGTAATATATGCACAATAAATAGTTGAGATGCACTACAATGTACTTTATCATCACAAAGCATTCCGATGAAACAAAATTTAATAAAAATCTTAACTTGTATCACATTTGACATCTCTTATTTGACATAATGGACTGAAACACAAAATAATAATCCTATATAATTAAGCACGCCGCTATAATCGAAATCAATCTTTTTGAGGTTATGTAAAGTGTATACAGCTATCAATAAGGTTATGTTATACCTCTAGTTCCACTTCCGCCAGGCACTGGATTGTTGGTTCCTGGCAGATTAGATCCGATGATGGTTCCTGGTACACCAGTGATGGATCCAGTGATAGGGTTCTTGCACTGTGGTACTTGACAGCACTGATCGCGGGGATCTGTCACCAGTGTGCAGGAGGAGTTCAGAGACGGGTACTGTGGGCATCTGTTCATAAATAAAATATATCAGACCTTATTTAGCTTAACTTTCTAACATGAACATTATTTAATGAATCTTCATTGATAAATCGCTAACTAGCATTTGCAATGCCTTATCAATGATGAGGAAAATGAAAACAAACATCTTTCTTCTTCATCCAATGAAAATATATTCAGATATACATGAGGTCCATAGAAATGGAAGAAAATGTGGTAGACCTATTCGGATATAATACTGAAATGAATATATCAGATGTCGTTGAATACATAAAAAAAGCATGTGAAAGGAAAACGATGTGTGTCTTCTTAGCTCAGGCCTCTGTTAAAAATATCAAAGAAAGACAAATAATTCATTTTCACTGATTTTTCTACATTTGATAAGTTGCTGAGGCTGACCTGTCTGTGCACGTGATCTTGCCTGTCACAGCGTCCTCACAGCGACAGGTCTTGTCGCAACCCTGGTTGAACACCTGGCCCTGTCTGTATGGCACACCCTGATAGACACAGAAGTCGGTGGTGGATGGGGTGGCAAAGGGACTGGGGGTCTGTCCTGGACCGGGCGTGGGTGTGGCAGTTACACATTCACGCTTCATACAACATGGGTTGGTAGGGTCATATGCCAAGTGACAGTTCGGAGGCATGTCTGGGAATCTTGGGCACCTGAAACAAACACATTATGCCTAGCTGATATAATTAGTGTAAACTCTATTAATATAAACGTATTCCCGAAAAAAGGAAGATTACAATCAGACTAAATATCAGACAAAATTTAAAAAAGAAAAAGAATTTATCTCTATATCTATATATAAAAATCTTGAGAATTGTCATTTGTTTCTAGATAAAAGCAAGCATGGTGATGCTACAAGACCAATAATGTGAGTTGACATAGTAAATGAATTCGAAGTTCTTACCTGTCAATGCACTTGAAATTTCCTGTGTTTGCATCCACACATTCACATTCATACTGACAGCCATCTTGCCACTTTTGTCCCTGTGTGTAGCTGTTACCCTTGTAGACACAGACCTCTGCAGATGGAGGAAAAGTCAGTGTTCTGTATATATTTTTTTGATGTTGACAAATTATTCTGATTATAAAATGCAGGTGATTTTCTGAAGAAGGCTTTTACCAATAAATGGTGTAATGAAAATACGTCACGGGTAGTGATTAAAATGAACAGATATGGACCACCTGACACTGAATAGTTTTGTCTCCGCTTTGAAATATGAGATATATTTGACAAGGAAGTAAAACTTACTTGGTGGTGGATTTGTGCCAGAAATTGTTGGTCCTGAAAAGGTTTAAACATTCTTTTAAATGCAAGTAAGATTATGTATATATAACATCTAAACAGCAACCAAATTTACCTTTTCTATGAGAAATACAGCATAAGTATTTTTATAGTTCTTTTCAAATTCAAAACGTTGTAAAATAGTTTAAGTTTGAGTTCAAAACAAAAGTCAGTTTGGGAATACTTTTGTTTTTATTTTAAATATTTTAAATATATACATGTGCACAGGAATCTTTCAGTACAAAAACATGTTCAAGCTACTGATGCATTGCAGTTTACACTTGCCTTTCAATATACTGTTGGGTTGAATTTGTACATTTGCAAAGACTCCAAAAAAAGCTGATTTTACGTTAACATAGAGGAAAATGTTAACATGAAATACAAACCAAAGCCTGGAATAGGAGTGGGTGGGGTACCAGACCCATTGATGACTCCAAATACTCCTGTGTTGCCATCGCATTTCGGTACCTGACAACAAGCTGGGTCTTTTGGATCGGGCACAGCTGTGCAACCTGGCTGTGGGCTGTAGGTTGGGCACCTGTGAATATATGATTTTGTTATACTGCATGCTGCGAATGGAGATTGTAGAAAATTCTCATTATTTCAAAATAAACTATGTTGATAAAGGGAATGCTGTAAAAAACAAGACAATTTCACAAAATTATGTAAGCTGAATACATATTACTCCAAAAAGCCATGTTTTTGTTTGTTTACCTGTCTGTGCAGCTGTATGCGCCAGTTTTGCCATCATCACAGACACATATCTGTTTGCAGCCATCATACCACTTCTGTCCCTGAGTGTACTGTTTGCCATTCATGATGCAAACCTCTGTATATGGAAAACATTAAATTCATAACATAGATACTAACAGCACTATAGGAACTCACTTTTTTCTGAATAATATAAATTGAAAACATGATTACAAACATTCAAGTCTAGAAATCTTGACCCTCCAAGAGGGTTATCTATTTTCAAAGTTTATCCAATAAATAGTCCCCTTAAGGGACTTCAATTAACATAGTAACATTTGCCACAAGTTTATAATCTGATCAATCCGAAAGTAAGCAGGCCTTTTACTGTTTTTTTTTTGCTCTACAGTACCTTGTAGGAACGAACAGGAATCATATGGTTAATGTAGAGGGTCATAAGGTAATCTAATGAGCCAAATAAAAATTAAATTCTTACCAGTGATTTAAAAAAAATATTATAAAAATTGTTTTAAAAATTTCCGTTAGTTGCGATTGGAACAGTCAAATCTCATCAATTTCAACCCAGTGGTTTCAGAAGAGCTGTAATTTTAAGTTAACTGTTAATTTAAGCGCATAAAGTGATCACAAGACCTCTTATTGACCAGTAATGTTTCTGGTATGTTACAGAGAGAGAGGAAGAAAATGAGAAATAAGAACACAAATCTGAACAAAGACTGACCTTTAGGCTGTGGAGCTGGGGTAAGTACAGGAGATGGTGTAGATGTATTTCCTGGAAATACAGAAACCATTCGTTCACATACTTTTTTACCTTTATATTTATAGAGTAATATGATTCTAATGAGTCATAAAGTAATACAATTGTATTGAATCATACAGCAATATATTACGTATAAGGATTCAAATATCAAAATCTTTAGATCATGAATCATAAAAGAACAATCACTAACCATAATGTCTATTCAGAATTAAAACTTACCAATGACAACAACCGGAGCAGGCGTAGTTGGGCAGACATTGCACGCTGGTTTAGTACAGCAGATATTGCTTGGGTCTTGCATCATGGAGCAATAGGATGGAAGACCAACAAACCTTGGACATCTGTATGGTAGGAGAAGACAATAATAATCAAATAACTGTTCCTGTGTAGGACATTCCAACTACACAACTGTACCTGATGTGCACCTTGTCTAGTATTGTGCTTTTAGAATTCAATTAATCAGATTAAAGTACATAAAGTTTGTAATAACCACTCATGTATAAATGATTTTTCGTTATATAAAAACATACATAAAATAAATATCTGGAAAAATAAATCAAGAAAAGATAATCAAAACACATTTTGCTGAATTAATTATGTCAGTTTAAAACAAAGCTTAACATGTGCTGTCAACACTACTCATTGTAATTTTCGGCAAGCAAGTTGAAATAAATGCAAGGACTGAGTATCTGTATCATTTTTGATGTTTCTTGACAGAGGGAAAATGACTTACTTTTCTTGACACTGGTATGAACCACTGTTAGCATCAATACACGAACAAACGTACGCACATCCATCATCCCAGCTCTGTCCCTGAGTGTATTTGACGCCCTTATATTCACAGTATCCTGTTAAATTAACATTTAAAGTCAACATTGCTTCTTCTGCCATAAGCGTTGAAAATGTGAACATTACTTGTTTTATTTTATTTTTTATATGAACAGGAAAGTTTCATTTAGTTTCCATCAGTTGGTGACCGCTATCATTTTGAATCATTCTTAAAATATTCTTGATATAATCTTCATTGACAAATGCACGTAAATCTTAACCATACTAATTCGGTGCTTGATTTTGTCCTCAAGAAAATCAGATATGTGATGTTCACATTGTACATGACCTTAACAACACACTGATGGCTTTAAGTGTACTGGGATCAAGCATGGGACTAACCGATATTGGTTGGTTGTACTCCAGTGACCGGGTCGGGCTGTGGACCTCCAGAGATAGAACCTGGGACAGCTGTTGGCATTGGATATGGGCATGGGGTAGGGCCAGCCGTGGGTGGCACCAGGGTGGAGCCAGTTGGTGGAGCGGGGGTGGGGACAATTATGCAGCGTGGTACTTGGCAACAAGCATCATTGGGATCGGCGATCATCACACATCCAGAACCAAGGTTATTGTATGACTTGCACCTGTAATGAAAGATCTTGAGTTACACAGATTTTCCAGTTTAAGTGCCAAACGATGTTATAACTCATCAATATTGGTAACAGCCAGTGTTCTATTCTAAAAACAGTGGATTTAAATATTAGTTGAATATATGGTCAAAATAAAAAAAATATATTCCACGCATAAACATACTGTATTCAGCAAAAAAAAAATCATTCTTAGTTTAATCTTTTACCCACACAAAAGGCTATCAAGGGAAATGTCTTATGCAACCAGAATAACAGTATAAATCCAAATAAACTTGTCCTATCTTTTTCTGTTGTTACTCATCAGTATGTATTTCAGATACCAGAACAAAGCTAATTTGCTTTCATTTTAAAACAGTTTTCTGCACTTTAGAATGTTGTCGCTGATGTAGATGTATATTTAAAATGTGTACTCCTAGTAAAAAAAGAAATTTTAGTGACCTATCAAAACATGTATAGATATTGTTGTCGGCGTCATCACAGCGACACTTCTTCTGACAGCCATCGTCCCAGGTCTGTCCCTGGTTGTAGGCAACTCCCTTGTACACGCAGTATGCTGTAATAAGGATAAAACTATATGGTTCAATCTGCACGAATAACTTTTTAATAACATTTTTTTTCCTTTACAAAAGAAACGGGAAGTCAAATATTCATTATTAAAGTATTGTAAGTCATCATGATACACAAACAATATGATTTAATTACACAATATTCTGAAGCGCAGTGTATAAATAAGGTTTACGCTACGATTTAGAAGATCGTGTACTTCCACGTATATATTAAATGAAAGAAATAGGAAAATAACTTACATGGAGGGAGTGGTGGCAGAGTGGTTGGTCCGACAGGTGGTGTCAGAGTTGAAACAGGGAATGGAGCAAGTGTCGTCTTGCCAAAGGAGCAGACGGGTCTGAAGCAGCAGACGTCCTTGGGATCTCTCTGCATCTTGCACTCTGAGGGCACGAATGGGAAAGCTGGGCACCTGTCAGAAAAAAAAACAAGCAGTATTATCAGGATTTAATATATAAATATAATCCTATTGACTTGATAAGTGACAATTTTTAGAACAATTACACTCTCAGTCAAATCGTATACGTTTGTATAAAGAAAAATAACAAAAGGACCATTTTAATAAAGCTTATTCTGTATCATAGAACAAATAAAACTGCTGAACAAGAAATATCATATCAATGCATTTTATATTTCCCTGGATTTTAAAATGAAACTTAAATACCATACTTATTAATATTTTTAATGTCTATTATTCAATTTAATCTATCATTCAAATTGAAATTAGTAGATCGGCTTGCTCAATTGCTACTAATGGCATTAAGGAAAACCAGGCATACCTCTGTACAGAAAATCAATCAAATTGGTGTAGGAAAGCCATCCACAAATTTGAAAATACAGAACAACCTAAAGTAGGTAAATATTAGGAATTACAAATGGAAGTAACTGAGTACTAAACTGTTAACGCCCTGATACCATCTTTTCATTTATAATCATACCTGAAATACTTTTCAAATTACCAAAGCTATCCCCCATAAATAATTAAGGAGGTCAAGAGTAAATATATATACCTTTCGGTACACTCGTACTTTCCAGTCATACCATCAACACAAACACAGTTGTAATCACAGCCATCTTGCCATTTCTGTCCCTGTGTGTACATTCTTCCATTATAAACACAGACATCTGAAATGCAAAAGAAAAATCTCAAATCACAAGTTTCAGTATTATATCAATAAAATTTGAGCTTTTGGATGAATTGTAAACAACAAAACTCTGTAGGACGAAACTTAAGATATCAAGAAAGTGATTCACAGCATTGCATTGCAACTTATGACTTCTGAAATGCAGAAAATAATGCTATTTATTTTGCTCGAAGCATAAGGATGATTCTGGTATATCTTCGATCTTAACAAGTTAGAAACGCTTTTAAAAAGATGGTGCGATTTAATCGCTTTACTGATAATCCTATGGGTCTGTTTAAACCATATTAAGTTCCAGAAAACAGTACAGTTACTTACTCTTGGGTGCAGATGTAAAGCCCAGGCTATCTGGTGTGGGTGGGGCAGGGGTTCCGCTACCGGACACAACACCTGGCACACCTGTGACTGTGAGGGGCAGGCCTGTAGGAACAGTTTGGCCAGGGCCTGGGAGAGGGATACACTGAGGAACTTCGCAGCAGGTGGGGTCCTTCGGGTCTGCTACCATGGTGCAACCCGCTGGCACTGTCTGGTACTTAGCACATCTGTTAATATATCTTATGGTCTTAAAATCTGAGACACAATTAATGATATGTGTCTACAGCTTGGATAAATAAGCTGGTAATACACAATATTCACATACAAATACATTTTTCATTTTCATTTATGTTTTCAAAAAAATAAGTTAAAATAAATGACAGCTTGCTAAAGTATAAAACAACAAGAATTCAATACACGTAATAGTCTGAAAAGCACTCATATTAACTACATAAAGAAAATGCCACATTCTGAAATACCGTTGTAAGTGGAATCAAAGCGTACCTGTCAAAGCAACGATAGAATCCAGACATGCCATCTTCACAGACGCATTGTTTGTCACAGCCCATGTACCAGGACTGTCCCGCCACATAGTGTTTACCGTTCATCACACATCCCTCAGCTGGAATTGGAAGGAATAGTTCAAAATTTGCCACAAATTGAAATATCAAAAACTCCCAAATCTCATTTTCTGTATAATGATTATATAAGAATAATTTTATGCCCAAGACAGGGAATGAAAGTTCTTATATCATTAAACCGATGAAAAGTGATTTGCTTTGTATATTGATATTTTAAGACCTATATATACTAGGGACAATGGTCAACTATAAATAATGACTTTAAATTTCGTGGTATACTGGCTTTGTCAGTATTAACAAAATATTCGGAGTTTCTTACATTGCTTAGACTGGTGTATCTGCGTGGTAAACGTTAAAGTGAAACATGAAACCTACTCTTTGGTTGAGGCTGGGGTGTTGGTTGTGGAGCAGGAGTGGGTCCGACCCCCGGTGTAGGTCCCAGAGTGGGTCCCCCAGGGGCTGGTGTTGGCGTCGGTGGGTTAGTTCTTGTCAGCGTCGTTGGGGCAGGAGTGTCGCAAATTGGCACTTTGCAGCAAGCATCATTTGGATCAATGGCGAGTCGACAGTAACTTGGAAGGTTCAAGAACAGTGGGCATCTGTAATGTAACGTGATGTGTTATTTTATATCACATGGTAATGGCAAATCTGAGGCTTAAACCACATGACTCAAACCTTATTGTTCATTTATAACAATTTACACTTCTTCAAAACTCTTCAATTTTAAAAGTGAATCAACACAACCTTTTATCAGTTATGGGATGTTATTTTTACCGAAGTATCTTCATCAAAATGTTTTATTTTTATATGTTGCTGCAATTGCACCTTTTGTACAGTGATGACATGTTATACTTTCATTTCCTATGACAATTTGAGTAACTTTTTACAGTTTAGGTTTTAATTTGTTCGTGCTTCATGATTAAAGGAAGCCAAATATGTATAATTTCAATTGGCTACATAAAATGATTTTGTGAAAACAAGTTAGCACTAGAAGTTAAAAGTTTAATGTTAGTATTCATATTTAAGAATGCAATTATCGGGTTTAATTCAGCTAATCAAGAATTGAATTAAAAGTCATGTCTTAACAAATATCTACCTCTGCATATACAAGTGAAACTCAGATTCCACAAAGTCTGCACAGCAAAGAAAATTTAATTATTACATACAACTTATAATTCCAGGAAATCAATATTCATTAAGGAATAGATTTTCACATACATATTCATGAGGTAAAGAGTTAATATCCCCACTTTACTTTTGAACACAGGTTGTGAATCAGTGAGACAAGAAGAGTTTTAGTCTGCTAACCTCTCTACACACTGGTATCTTCCGGTGTGCTCATCCAGGCACTCACAATCAAACTGGCAGCCATCTTGCCATTTGTCGCCCTGCTTATAGATGACTCCATAGTGGACACAGCCAGCTGCAATCAGAACCAGCTACCGTTATTCAAGGATTTAATGACTTTTTCAATATGAATGTTTTATATGATAAATGAAACACTCAAATTTAAATGTTTAATGTGTAAATTTAAAACAACCTGAATAACTAAAATTGCTTTTGGGATGGAGTTTACCATCGCTGTGACAGTATGAAAGCCAAATAGTGATATTTAGCTATTTACAGGTGGAACAAACTAGCTTCCTCATTTGAAATTGGAAAGACTTATTCTCAATCTTATGGCAGTAAGTTCTCGTTAGACAGCCTCTATAATAACTCAGTTACAGAGGAGGTTTCTAGATATTAAGTTCAATTTGAACCAGGTAAATGTTAAGTTTTAAGTGAAACTTGTTCCAGAGGTGAATCAAGTAAGACGAAAGCACATGAACAATTAAGAAGACATTTTGTTTGAATAAGTTATGTGATAGGATCAATGTGATGTTTATGCCATATCGCATACACTAACAATACGAGAAACCGTAACATGTCATCAGGATGTTTTTGTTTTCGTAAGAATGCATGTCAGTTGAACATCAGAGAAGGAGTTTCAGTCGTGTGCTTACATTTATTTCCGTTGACTCCAGATCCCTGGAACACTCCAGGAATGCCAGTGGGGGCAATATATATGTTTGATGTCGGGGATGGCGTCGGGAACATACCGGGAGCATAGGTAAGTCCAGGAGCTGAGAAAAAAAAGGCAACATATTTTATATCTTGACTCATGCAATAATTTTCAAACTTAAGCAGTTAGTAATTACGTGTACGTTTTTTTATTTAAAAAGTCATCAGTAATAAACATTTCCTTTAAAATAAAACACAATTAAAAACATAGGTTAACATTGAATTCATATAAAAAATCACATTATTTAAAAATGTATGATGAATAACATTGTTTGGAAAATAAGGTAAAGCATATTGAATATATAAAACATACCTGGTGTTGGAATGAGATATGGTGCATATGTCTGTCCAGGTGCTGGTGTTGGCTGCATACCTGGTACCCATGTTGGGTACATACCAGGTGCATAGGTCATACCAGGTGCTGGTGTTGGAATTTTGTTTGGTGCATAGGTAAATCCAGGTGCTGGAGTAGGGATCATACCTGGAACCCAAGTTGGGAAATTGCCGGGAGCGTAGGTCTGGCCTGGTGCTGGTGTGGGAATCTTACCAGGTGCATACGTGAATCCTGGCGCTGGTGTTGGTACCATTCCTGGGACATATGTTGGGTACATTCCTGGAGGATAGGTGTATCCTGGTGCCGGGGTTGGAATTTTGTTTGGAGCATAGGTGTATCCAGGCTGGTGTTGGTACCATTCCTGGAACATACGTTGGAAACTTTCCTGGGGCATAAGTTTGACCTGGAGCTGGTGTTGGAATTTTGTTCGGTGCATATGTAAAGCCTGGTGCCGGTGTTGGTACCATGCCTGGAACATATGTAGGGAAGTTTCCTGGAGCATATGTCAATCCTGGTGCCGGTGTAGCCCCGAGTGGAATGGACAAATGTTGGTTATTGTGGAACCCATGTTGGGAATTGTCCTGGTGCATACGTAACACCTGGAGCTGGAGTTGGAATTTCATGAGGAGCATATGTGTATCCTGGGGCTGGCGTGGGTACCATTCCTGGTACATATGTTGGGAATTGGCCAGGAGCATATGTATATCCTGGAGCTGGTGTTGGAATCTTGTTTGGAGCATATGTGACTCCAGGTGCTGGTGTTGGTACCATTCCTGGAACATATGTTGGATACTTTCCTGGAGCATATGTTTGGCCGGGAGCTGGTTGGAATTTGTTTGGTGCATATGTAATGCCTGGTGCTGGTGTTGGAACCATGCCTGGAACATATGTTGGGAAGTTTCCTGGAGCATATGTCAATCCTGGTGCCGGTGTAGGAATTAGATTTGGAGCATACGTCACCCCTGGAGCTGGTGTTGGTATCATACCTGGTACCCATGTTGGATATTTGAATGGAGCATATGTCTGTCCTGGTACTGGAGTTGGCTGAATCCAGGGTGGCAGTGTAATTCCAGGAGCAAATGTTGGTTTCATTCCTGGAACCCATGTTGGGAATTGTCCTGGTGCATATGTTACACCTGGAGCAGGTGTTGGAATCAGATTTGGAGCATATGTAACACCTGGTGCTGGTGTTGGGATCATTCCTGGTACATATGGTGCAAAGGTCTGTCCTGGTGCTGGTGTTGGATATGGGCTAGGTGTTACCACTGGGAACTTTCCTGGAGCATATGTCTGACCTGGTGCAGGTGTTGGAATCATGTATGGTGGATAAGTATATCCTGGAGCTGGTGTTGGTACCATTCCTGGTAAATATGTCGGGAACTTGCCGGGAGCGTATGTTTGGCCTGGCGCTGGTGTTGGAATCTTGTTTGGTGCATAAGTATATCCCGGTGCTGGTGTTGGTACCATTCCTGGAACATAAGTTGGAAACTTGCCTGGAGCATATGTTTGGCCTGGTGCTGGTGTTGGAATCTTGTTTGGGGCATATGTCATTCCTGGAGCAGGCGTTGGTACCATTCCTGGAATATATGTTGGGAACTTCCCTGGGGCATATGTTTGTCCTGGAGCGGGGGTAGGAAGAAGATATGGAGCGTAAGTTACACCTGGTGCCGGTGTTGGTACCATGCCTGGAACATATGTTGGGAAGTTTCCTGGAGCATATGTCAATCCTGGTGCTGGTGTTGGAATCAAATTTGGAGCGTATGTTACACCTGGGCGGTGTTGGAACGGGGTTGGAACCATGGTGGCAGAGTAATTCCAGGAGCAAATGTTGGTTTCATTCCTGGAACCCATGTTGGGAATTGTCCTGGTGCATAAGTTACACCTGGAGCAGGTGTTGGAATCAGATTTGGAGCATATGTAACACCTGGTGCTGGTGTTGGGATCATTCCTGGTACATATGGTGCAAAGGTCTGTCCTGGTGCTGGTGTTGGATATGGGCTAGGTGTCACTACTGGGAACATTCCTGGAGCATATGTTCGACCTGGAGCGGGTGTGGGAATCATATATGGTGGATAGGTATATCCTGGAGCTGGTGTTGGTACCATTCCTGGTAAGTATGTCGGGAATTTGCCTGGAGCATATGTTTGGCCAGGTGCTGGTGTTGGAATTTTGTTAGGAGCATATGTAAATCCTGGTGCCGGAGTTGGAACCATGCCTGGAACATATGTTGGAAAGTTTCCGGGAGCATATGTCAATCCTGGTCTTGGTGTTGGAATTAGATTTGGAGCATATGTTACACCAGGAGCTGGTGTTGGTATCATACCTGGTACCCATGTTGGATATTTGAATGGAGCATATGTCTGTCCTGGTGCTGGAGTTGGTTCAATCCAGGGTGGCAGTGTAATTCCAGGAAATTTTTTTCCGGAACCCATGTTGGGAATTTCCTGGTGCATACGTAACACCGGTTGGAAATGGGAAATGTAACACCTGGTGCTGGTGTTGGGATCATGCCTGGTACATATGGTGCAAAGGTCTGTCCTGGTGCTGGTGTTGGATATGGGCTAGGTGTCACTACTGGGAACTTTCCTGGAGCATATGTCTGACCTGGAGCAGGTGTGGGAATCATATATGGTGGATATGTATATCCCTGGAGCGGGAGTTGGTATCCTTTCAGGGGCATATGTGAATCCAGGGGCTGGCGTGGGAACCATTCCCGGAACATATGTTGGGTATTTGCCTGGAGCGTAAGTGTATCCAGGGGCTGGTGTTGGAATCTTATTAGGAGCATATGTCATTCCTGGAGCAGGTGTTGGTACCATTCCTGGAACATAAGTTGGGTACATCCCTGGGGCGTATGTCTGACCAGGTGCAGGAGTTGGAATTTTGTTAGGGGCATACGTGAATCCTGGAGCTGGTGTTGGAACCATTCCTGGAACATAAGTTGGGTACATCCCGGGAGCATAGGTTTTGCCTGGTGCTGGAGTTGGAATTTTATTTGGAGCATATGTCATTCCTGGGGCAGGTGTTGGCACCATTCCAGGAACATAAGTTGGGTACATTCCTGGTGCATATGTTTGACCTGGTGCTGGTGTTGGAATCTTATTTGGAGCATATGTCATTCCTGGTGCTGGTGTTGGTACCATTCCTGGGACATATGTTGGGTACATTCCTGGTGCATAGGTCTGGCCTGGTGCTGGTGTTGGAATCTTATCAGGTGCATATGTGTAACCTGGTGCAGGAGTTGGGACCATACCTGGATACCATGGTTTTGGAGTTGTTTTTGGTGGACAATATGGAACTTTGCAGCAAGAATCACGAGGGTCAGTCACCAAGTTGCAGTCCTCAGGTACATCATATTTATTACACCTGAAATTACATAAACAAAAGTATCCCATAACCCTTTCCCTCATAGAGGACACCATGAAAAGACCTATGCGAACAGCAGGCTGATCAGGTTTTATGCTGTTCGCTGCTCCTCAGTGGTCTGGAAATGAGGATTTTGTAATTAAATTTGTTAAGGTTTAACTGGTTTTCTGCAGATCAGGCTTTATGTGGTATCTACTGAGGGCGTCAACATGAGTGTATATGAGGGAAAGCGTTAATATATTTACAGAAATAAAAATATCACAATTTGTCTATATATTTCATATATGTACTCAAATTGAATTTGTTTTTCTGAAAGCAAAAATCACAATTAAACCATGTTTACAAAATAATCTTTGTTTTACCACTTAGTTTCAACCATTAAAAAAATCCTAGCAATAGTTGACATGAACCAAACACACATTTTCTTCCAGCTTGATCATTATAGATTTGGGGTATTCCCAGGTGCTAATCGTTCAAGAATAAAAGACATGTTTATCATTTCATTTTATCTTCGCCCGGCCCTATTACTTTTTTTTTGTTCTCTTACATATCATTGTCATTTGTGTTTCTCTTTCTTTTCATAGTTTTTCTTTATGTTAAATTCAAGCATTTTAAAATGAAAGAGTGACTAACCTATCCCTGCATCTGTAAAATCCAGACATTCCATCCTCACAGACGCACTGCAAATCGCAACCATCATTCCAGGTCTCTCCCTGTGAGAACATCACTCCATTGTACATACAGCCAGCTGAAAGTACATGTATTTTATCATCTTTTATTTATTTTTTATACATTTTGAACAATAAGGATAAATGAAACCAAAAGTAATCAATGGATATTAAACTGCTGAACGGAAACCTTAAGCTAAATTAAAGCTAATACACTGTGGATTTAATTAATATAAGTATGTATTCAATAGTCTTATATATAGACATACACAACGTACTGAATGAAACCATATATTAAGAAAATGACAAATATAATTCTAATTTTCATTTTAAAAAAAAATTAAAAAATTTTGAATATAAATTAAAAAAAAAAATAAGCAGTACATTTTGGTGCAGGTGAGGGTGTGAAGGCGCTAGAAGGCCCTGGTGTTGGAACCAGGTTAGCTGGACAATAGGCTTTCTTGCAGCAAGGGTTGTATGGGTCTGTAATCAGTCGGCATCCCTGAGGCAAATCATCAAACTTGGCACACCTGCAAAATATACATATTTATGTATGGAGAATACACTACATTTTGAATTTTTATATGCCATGCCATGTTTTTAAAGATATTTATCAAAATTCAATTTGAATTTAATTTAAACAGTCTTAAAGAAACTCATTAAAAATCTTGATCATATCGACTAAATATAGAGATAAAATGCCATGCTAACACTACAGCTTGCAACAGGTTTCCATGTACTTGGTGATGATAAGAATGAAAAGGAGAAATTTGAATATACAGTTGATGGTAAAAAAGCATTGGGTGTCCAAAATCTCACATTCAGCACTTTGATATGAGGTTAATGTAAGACAGAATCAAGGTACACGAGCACTTACATCTCAGTACATCTGTAGTGGCCAGACATGACATCCAGACATTCACAGTTGTAGTCACAACCGTCCTGCCATTTTTGGCCCTGCTGGTACTGGTTGCCCTTGTACACACACATCTTGGCTGTAATGAAAAATTAAATGCCTACTTCACGAAATTGTAATAGTACATTTAGGAAACTACGGAGGGTTATTTTACAATGATTTTTGCAATAATCATTGAATCAATTATCTGCATGGTTTTGTGCAAACTGATGATAAAATTACACAAAAATATGCAAATTCTGATACTGATTTCTCTTTAGGAAGATTTAAAAATTTTGTACTGAGGAAATCTCATGATGTTAAGAGAATTAGCGGCCTTGAGATGTAAACTAAGGTGTTTATCGCACAAATTTTAGCTTTAGTCTTACCGCACTACACCTAATCTAATAATTAGCAAGACCGACTGTACTAAGAATTGATTTTTTGATATTTCAAAAAAGCAATTGTTGTAACTAAATTATGTGTATTTTACTGCACTGCAGTACTTGTACAAGCAGAAAAGGGGAATACTAGAACTGGTCTCAAGAGAGATTATCAGAGAGGAAGGCTTGCATATCAGTTAATTACGTTCGGGTGCAGGGGTTGGGCCCAATGGAGGCATGACAGTGGGAGGTGGGGTTGGTGTGGCAACTCCTCCATCGATGACACCTGGTGGTGCAGTGGGTGGGGTGAGGTATCCACTTGTCTGGTTCTTTGTATTCTTAAATTCACATTTTGGTTCCTTGCAGCACAGTGGATCACTAGAGCTGGGTACCATTGTGCACTCTTGAGGCAGAGAACCGTACTTCGGGCATCTGAAAAAGTGCAACAAGATTAACCTTCAGCTTCTAGTCTACAGTGAATAAAGTTGTGCCTATAGATATGAAACATGAGCAGGGTTTTCATAATTAACTGAATACCAGATTAAATCATCGCATAAAATCGATTGTTTTTCAGTAATATTTGAAATTCTGAACATTCGAAAAATCCCTCTTGACCCTAGGCAGAATCTTTTGTTTTTCAAAACAAGTATTTTTTTTTATCTATTAATGGAAACTTGCATGCATTAACCACTCATAGAAACATGCCGTTAGTGTTTTTATATACCATACTGGATCATGGAAAAGAAATTAATGGTATTAAACCTATTCAGACTGTTCTGCCCATCCACGGGATATTACAACCTAACATATGGATACTGACTGAGATATACAAGCAAACTAAATTATTGTCAGTCATGAAGGTTATTTAATGTCAAGTGATAAATGGAGGAGCAAAGAATGTTTAAACTGTGGTTTTAAAAACAACAATACCAATGGTTGGAACTCTGATTTAATTGATTATATCTAATGACTTCTATATATATAAATATGATTACAATTCGTAAATGGAGTAGATTGAAACTGCAATACAAAAAAAACTTTCAAACATAAGGTATCAAATGAAAATATTTTATAATACTTTACATGCATAGTAGACTCAATATTTAATTGACAATAATATTTAACAAAATTTCAGTAACCTGAAACATGAGAAACTGTTTATAACCTACCGGTCATTACATGTGTAGAGACCTTCCATTTCGTTCTCACAGATACAGACGTATTCACATCCATCGTACCATTGCTGACCCTGGGTGTAGGCGACTCCCTTGTACATACACACATCTGTCGAGCATTTAATAATAATAAGGAATCACTTCTAATATAGATCAGTACAATGCTGCTATTTAACACTAATTCAACTTTGTCAAGTGAACAGAGGCAACATTAGGTGTGAGTGCAAATTATCATTTCTGGAGTGTGAATCGAATCAAAATTATGACCCCAAGAGATGCTGCTTATTAATCTGGACATGCGGTGTTTTGAAGCAAAGGATTTGTTTGGTGTTTTGCATCAATCCTAGGATAAATTCTTATTATTCGCCATGTTACACTTTTTGTAAGACACAAATACACTGACCGATTAAAAGAGGTAGTAGTTGTAATGTCACCTACTCTTGGACAACTCAGTATCTTTTAGAGCTAAATATGGTCAGTTGAATTAAATCCAGGATAGCAAATGCAATCGGTATGGAACTAAATTAAATACTAACAGGAATTCTGTTGTTTGGTGCATCTCAGTAACTAATCAGACTGATACCTTGAGGAAGATATTTGTTGGATGATGGAGACAATTAATTAAAGCGCGTGTAATATCGCACAGCTAAGATGGAGCATAAGACACTTACTCTTTGGTGGTGTGGTAGGTGGGGCAGTGGTTTGTCCTGGTGGGGCAGGAGTTGGTTCCCCTGTACATTCTGGTACTTGGCAGCATGGGTTGGCAGGATCTTTGGACAAGCGGCAGTTCGCTGGTAGATTCACATACCTGGCGCATCTAAGATCGGGAGAAAAAAATCATATAAAATCAATTTACCTGATTGAATCGGGCATTTTTTTTATCTACAGTCAGATCACTTTAAGAAAAAAGGAACAAAGAAATGCAAGTGATAGTGAATTTTGATAATGATTGATTTAATTTTCTCTGTCTTGTTGAAAAGCTTCCTCGATGTTTTTGTAAAGGGTGAACGTTCATAGGGCTATAACTTTCAAGTGACATATACATAAACACGCGTTACAATGTAATCTGCAACAAGCTGATCCTAGTATTCCTCCAAATGTATGGGAAAAAGATGTACATGTAATCTGAAAATCGAAGAATTTAATTGAAAATATTGGAAGAAAACCAATAACTTACTTCTCGACACACTTGTATCTTCCGTCCATAGCATCATCACATTCACATGTGTAGTCACAGCCATCATCCCATTTCTGTCCTTGTGTGTACTGGTTACCCTTGTACTCACAGTAATCTATTAGACATAAAGTTTATGTTTAATATTAAAACTCAATAATAAGGCCACTATTTAGAACATTAGCAGCAAAATATAAAATAAAATAAAATAAAATAAAAAGTGAGTGTTTTAAAGCGAATTTAGCTCAATGAAGTGAATCGTAAGCATGATACTACAGATAGCAAGTGTAGTTTTCTTAACTAGTTAACTCATGTTACACATAAAACCCAAAACATAATTAATGTACGATACTGTAAATGGTACACATTAGCGGTAGGGATTCCCAAAATAATTTCAGATTCATTCTGTCCTATTTATATATGCTGGTTCCTCTCCTTTCCTAACAGTTCAGCTACATGGTATTGAGCGGGCAAATATCGCTATGAAGAGTCATGCAAAATTGCTGAAAAGATCTTGGTATTAATAATATAAAGTAAAGAGTATAAGCTCGACTTAATAATAGAGAACACAGAAATGGATCTATACTTTCAAAGAAGACTGAAGTTACTTACTTAGGGGTGAGGGTGTCATGCCTGGGAGTGGTGTTGGGACGTTCGCAGCTCCAGTCACTTTACCAGGAGCAAATGTGGGAATCTGGTATGGTTTTGGGGCAGGTGTAGGCTGTCCTGGAACAGGGACCGGGGTGCTCACACGGGTTGGCTGGCATGAGGGAACCAGACAGCAAGAATCTTTTGGATCCGTTACCATGGTGCAGCCAGCTGGTACGTTATCATACGTGGCACATCTGTGGCAAAACGACAGAAAGATACGATTTGACAAAGCAGAACAAATGTATAGATCTTCCTCCGCAAGACAAAACCTTGTGTTTTTACAGTTACATTGTAAGCATTTGTTTACATTTAAGAACATAGAAAGATGCAATTTTAAGTTCTATCCATTTGTATGTGAGAACCCACCTTTCATTGCAGACATAGAGACCCTTGTCAGAGTCATCACAGCGACATCTGTATTGACAACCATCGTCCCAGGTCTGACCTTGGCTGTAGTGAACACCCTTGTACAGACAGTACTCTGGAAATGAATGAAACAGTACATTAACTTTGAAATTGACATTATAAGAGATTACATACTATATTTTATGTAAATGAAACAGCAAAGAAAGTTACACCAGAAGACAGAGCGCAGAAAATATAATTCAGCACAATGAAAGAGTGCTGGTTATTCTATGTCGAACCATGGTGTAAATGCCTCAGTGTGTCCGAGTGGTACAGAGTGAACTTACTGTAATGTGGAGCTAGGGTCGTGCCTGGTACGGGTGTCTCTCCTGGTGGCAGAGGGGTCGGGGCAGCTGTTGTGGTCGAGGGTCCGGCTCCAGTGACGGCAGACGTAACACCGTTGAAGTTACACTTGGGTTTCTTGCAGCATGGGTTGGTAAAGTCAGTAACCATGACACAGTATGGTGGAACTTCTACATATCTCTCACATCTGTAAACATTCATACAAAATACACTAACTGGTGACCATTTTTTCCAAAAGGATATATGGAAATAAGGAATATCTTTCCAGAAAGATATGCGGCGTTGGTGGGGATTAAAGTACTGGATTATGAAGAACGGTTACAATACGATGCACGAATTATTATCTGCGAAGCGTATAAAACTGGGAAATAAAGAAAATCCACTCCACCGCATTCGGCGGAGTAAACATTATGCTGTAATGAAGCGGACTTTTATAGATGGTGAAACAAACTATGCTATGCTTTTCAATTGTGCAGATATCTAAAACATTCGACCGAAAAACATTTTCAATGTGCATCTAAAAGAAGTGTTTTGTTGAGCAAATTATACATTTGTCAAAGAAGCTAGATGGTGCGTAACTTTTAGCCTTTGGTATATTCATTTACTTTCAATGATACTCTTTAAAGTATTCCATTGAATACTTATTCTTATCTCGGGTCATCATCCGTTAATAGGTCAAACGTGAAGTTAGACAGCTACGCCGAAAGAAAGTGGATAAATGTATACATATTCATAAAACATAAAGGCATTATTCCTTAAACTGACGAAATGTATTTGTTTCAAGTTGGTAACATTATTTAGAAAAAGAATATGGTTTTGTTTACCAAGAAATTATATAATCAAGAAATAAGCAACATATCTATATACAAGATAACATTTCTATTAACTGGTCACTTACGCTTCAGTACACTTGTAAAGACCAGACTCAGAATCTGTACATTCACATTTCAGATCACATCCATCTTGCCATGTCTGTCCCTGTGTATACTGAACACCCTTGTAGTCACAGAAACCTGTTGAGAGAGGTCAAAAATTAGTTCGAACAATAAAGTTGTACTGATACTGGCATTAAACAGTGTAATAAAATCCTGATACAGAAGAAAGCAAAATATGCTTTTTATCTCATATTTCAAATTATTACAAAGAGAGCATACTAATGTTGAATGTAATGAAGATTCAACAAAACATTTGAATATATCTAAAGAACATAGGATGCGGATTGTGGATAGTTCCTATAGTCATTATGGTAATCCGTTTTCTGACAGTGGGGAAAAAGTTAGACTGGAACGGTAAATTTCTTATGAACACAATTTTCTCGTTACCATGACCAATGCCTTGTCCAATGTAGGTGCCAGCTGGTGCAGGCGTGGGTGCAGTAGTGCCGACAAAGGATGATGTTGTGCCGACAAATGTGCATTTTGGCATCTGGCAACAGCTTGGATCATGTGGGTCAGGCACAAAGTCACAGTTGTCAGCCACATTTTCGTACTCTGGGCATCTACAAGACAATCAGATGTAATTGTAATTATTTTGATAATCTGGTCCACACAGTATACACTTTACATTACTTCCCAACTTTTTGTTGGAATACAGGCAATATGTATTTTTGGCCCAAATTAAATAACAATCAACTTCAAGACACTAGAAATTATTGTTTTCATGAGAACACCTTCCAAAGCAGCAGCTGACTTCTTAAGACCTCACAGTTCATGTTAAGCTGAGTAAATGGATGGACAAGAATTAGTATTTTTAAAACGGCATAACGCAAGTTTTGCGTAATGGATATTTAGGGCTGTTTTACATCATATAAAATATTGGTTCCATAAACATTACGTCCTAGTTGATTGATTTTGTCAAGGATCGGACCACGGAATTAAATGACCCAGACTCTGATAAGAATTAACATCGCCTGTTTATAGTCTGCCATGAAAGTTCAAAATAAAAATGCAGCTCATACCTTGTAAGACATCTGTATGAGTTGGTGCTGGCATCTTCACAGACACATCTAAAGCTACAGCCGTCGTACCAGGACTGTCCCTGTTGGTATTGTACTCCTTCATATGTACAGAACTCTTTTGAAAAGAAAGAAGAATCAATGTAGTATTATGAAAACTGTGATTTCTTTTTACATTGGTCAAAAGTATTGCCCAAGCCTTTACTGGGATAAAGAAATCAAATCAGGCACATACAGCTAAGGACATGGGCAGCAATGCCACCATCTACGTAGCAGTACAGCTGTCCATTATTCCGCTGTATTATTTTCTACCTGTTAGCATTTATATTTAGCATTTATATTATTGATGTGGAAAGCTGTTGAACAAGGTTATATTACCATTCTTGCTAATATGAGGGACACTGAAAGATCTTCATTGTTTTGAATGAACATTGAAAATCCTACCTTCTCCTGTTGAAGATGGCGTAGTTGTCCTGAGTTCTCCCACGTGGGTGATGTAGTTGACGGGGAAATCACATCGTGGGATATCACAGCATGGGTTGACAGGGTCTTTAACCAGGTAACATTGGTCCGGCAGGGCTCCGTAGTGGACACATCTTTGAACAGGTAAACAGAAGTATGAAAATATAAGCTTATCTTAAACAGTCAATCAAGAATTCAGAGAGAGAGGGAGGGCGACTGTTCAGGAAAGGTAACTGGCGGCGTATTGCAAATTAGAATTCAAAAGTATATGGCAGTCTAAATATTTACACGTAGAAACAAACCTGTGATAAGACACAGTATGACAGAAATTATGGTGCTTTTTACGGTCTTGCGTTCACGTTTGCTGTCTATTAATTTCTTTGTTTTAACGTGTTAAAGCTTATTTTTTGAGACTAAAAACATAATTGACCAAAAAAAAAGAAAAAAAAAAAGATGCAGCCCACCTTTCTGTACATTGGTAGTGGCCTCGGCTTGCATCATCGCAGATACATGTGAAGTCGCATCCATCCTCCCACACTTGTCCTTGCAGATATGTTCTGCTGTTGTATGAACAAAAGCCTGCAAAACAGGAACAATAAAGATTTTTTTTCAGAAATATTCAAATGAAATATTTGGATAATCCAATTACTACGACACACTGGGGTACAATATGATAAATGACTGACCTTGTTTACACAAATGAATCTTCAGGGATAGTGTTTGTGAGTTGTTGACCTAAAGTCATGAAAGGATAAATAATAATAAATGTTGGAAGATTCTCATAGGAGTAAAACCTGGAATATGATCTATGTCATGATATGCTGTATAGACAAAAGAAAGACTTTAAAAGAATCTTAAAAATGATTAAATCAATGAGTCTGTGTTTCATAACACGTTCATATTCAACTTACATATTCCTTACAAAATGTCACTGTAAACTTTTAAAAATGAAATGGACAAAGAGTAATATTTCAGGCTTGTTTGGCAATGGAATTATTACTCTAATAATTAGTCAAATGTGTGTCATGGAGATCTGAACAAATGGTAATACAAGGATAGAAGAGTTTACCTATTCCACCAGAGTGTGGTTTTGTGTCAGCTGTAGGTGGAGCTGGTGTCATGCCAGTCTGGACAAGATAAATGGTCCGCGTATACTGGCCGGTGTGGACCTCCAGGTTGGGAGGCTGCACGGTACCGTGGCTCTGGATGGCAGGTTTGAACACCGGTATTGGTACGGGGATCTGGTGAGTGATGGGATCAATGGTGCAATTGGGAGCCTTGCAGCACTCCTCGTTGGTATCTGTCTCCAGTTTACAGGATGGTGGCAGACGTGGGTATGTAGGACACCTGTCATGTTAAAAAGAGGTGGATTTATAGATAAACAATGAAAGAGGCCTCTTGGTGTAGGTGGTTGATAAATTAAAGGATATTAAAATTATATTATTTTTCAAAATCTTAAACAAAGAAAGTGATTATTTTAGAAAAGTTTGTGTTGATTGAAAAGGGGAATTTATGAACACATATTTACTGTAAATACTCGTATTTATATCGATTGCCTCTTTATATCAGTTGCTTTTGAACATTACTCTAAAGAAATATAAAGTTAACCATTTCCCGATTAATGTTATTCTAGTAATAAATGACACATACTTATATACATGCTATGTATTGTTTTGTGTAAAGTTTTGGAAGGCGTTATATGTACCTTAAATTGGTCCATAGTAAAAAAAATGATACCTTCACAAAAAAGATTAAATTGATAATGGCGAAAAATGCGAAAAAGTATAAAATGTGTACTTTTCTCTGCATGTGTAGAGGCCAGTGTAGGCATCTCGACAAACACATGAATAGGTACAGCCATCTTCCCAGGCCTGATCCTGCACGTAGATCTGTCCATTGTATAGACAACCATCTGGAATACACACACACTATGTCAGCATATCATTCTTTCTATATAATGCATGGTTCAGTGATGAATAAATTTTAAACAAAAACACACAACCTGAAACTTCAGATTTTGTTTGGCAAAATACATGTGTTATTCAAATTTGAAAGATAAATATAAAATATATAATATGGTACCCTATGAAAATAATTTCATTCTCTTAAAAAGGACACTTCAATAAATATTCTATATTCAGCCTGTTCAAATAT
The DNA here is from genome assembly GCA_021229015.1 of Solen grandis. Classification (NCBI taxonomy): domain Eukaryota; kingdom Metazoa; phylum Mollusca; class Bivalvia; order Adapedonta; family Solenidae; genus Solen; species Solen grandis. Next base: position 13,384 of record JAIFHC010000619.1, on the reverse strand, counting down.
TAATATATTCAGTGTTCAACCATATGGTTTAGAACGATAGGTTTTTAAAATTATGAATCCTCTGACAGGAGACTGAGAAACCCTACCAAGTCTTGGGGCAGTAAATCCTGATGTACCAGTGCCTGGCTGCGGCTGCTGCCCACTGGGCAGGGTTGGAACAACCTGTGTCATTCCTGTGTTGAACGATGAATATACGGGTTAGTTTTTTAGTTTTAGTATGTAAGATAAATGTATTAGAAGAAGTAGAAATATAAAAATGTGTTTAGAAAATCATAAAGTATTTCATATTCTTTAATTTGAAATAAATATGAATGATCAAATGACAAACTGTACATCAAGAATGATTATACAAGTGTGTATATTAATTATGAAAAGCTGTCCAATGTTTAAAAAAAACCCTTAATTTACCATAAACAATTTATTATTATTTTAAAAATTTTCCATATTTGATAATTTTTTATGGGTATAAAAAGTAATACCAGTAAAGACTATTGCAAAGCCAACAAGATCATTTCTAAAGGTTTCGTATTTGTAAAAGAAAATGTTTTCAATTCTGAAATGTTTGCCAACAAGTCACCTATTAACATGTTATTACCATAATTGGGCTTGATCGGTAATATTTTACTAAGTGAGTAATATACCAAGAGGTGGATTGAGGACAGTGATGGCGCCTCCATTTCCGATGGTTCCTGTGTTGGTGTTGGAGGATAGGAAGAAACCGGTGGGGCACTCTAGTGTAGGGCAGCACTCGCCAGCCTTCTTCTTCAGTGTGCACACTGATGGTATGTTGTTATAAGTGGGGCAGCTGAAAATATAAGTCAATAGACAGACATTTATTACACACACATGAGTGTCTGAATAAATGTTACATGATATTAAGAAACTAAATAGCAAATATTAATTTGTTACTATTGACCATTCATTACATTTAATTGCTGATTAAAAGTGTAATTTAACTTTTACAAATTATGTTTGTTTAACACAAACAAATCAACAGAACAGTGGACTTACGTATCAACACATCTGTAGTATCCATAGATTGCGTTCTCGCACGTGCAGACGGTGCTGCACGTGATATTCCAACTATCACCCTGATTGTACAGCTGTCCTCCATTCAAACATTTGTCTGGAAAAAGTGACACAATTAGAGAAAAATCATTAAATCACATACACGTGTGAGTTTTGATTTTTAAATAAGAACAGTATAATTGAAATGTCATGTTAGGAGACAGATAAAGAAAGACAATGTATCTCATAATAATGATATTTGTAAGTAACTCTAACCTCAGACAGCCAAGATGTGTGTGTCCTTTAAAAACATGTATATGATAGATAATTAAGCTAGTCAACTTCCAATAGCCCGAAAAAGCAAGTATACCTTCATTCTTTTGCGCTCATAAAACGCTCAGAGCTTTACTTTTAGTTTAAGTTTTACTACAAATGAGAGATTTTGGTTATTTTTGTAGGAATGTGTACTGTCTAAGGCAGGGTAAAGGTATATATTGAAAGTCATTAGCGATGGACAAGTTGAAAGGGCATCTGCCCCCAAACCAGAAAGCAAAGGGTTTGATCTCCAGCCGTTAAAACTGGTACTTATACATCTATCTTTGTTGGGGCCTAGGGTATAGAGTCAGGATAATTTGACTGTTTAATAAGAGCAGCAGAAACTTACCATCAGGTCCAGGCTGAGGCATGCCAGAGGCTGAAAGCAGATGTATTCATTATTATTTATTAATCAGTCACCATTGTCATACTCTTTGAATTCATGTAATGAAAAAATATATATATTAACTATTGCAATTTATGAGGTGAACAGTTATTGCCACAAATTAAAAGAAAATAAATTTACGAATATTTTAATAAGCTCAAAGTTATCTTAAATAACATTCAAGATGTCTTAGAATGAAATTCATTCATAAACCATTTTATGTGTGTTCAAATATTTGGCACTCACGGCACTGTCCACAGTATTTCTGGCAGTTTTCATTGGCCCATCCACGGTAGTTGTTGCAGACATCCTTTCCATACATGCTACAGGTCGAGATTTTGTCCACACATGGGGGATGATCAGTGGGTTTAGCACCTAAAGTATTATAATTTGCTGATTATTTAAACTGGCCAATCAGTGACTGGAGGAAATCGCATGTGTATGTTTACTCATATTGAACAATGTGTGCAAGCATGTGGTTTAGGTGTTCGGGGAGTGCTCGTTGATTTACACAGGTTTACTTCTTATGAAGTAGTGAACAGGTCTATTGAGACCAGACTCTCTATACTATAATATTTTTGTAAATAGCTGAGAAAAAATATGTATATGCAATCCTTAATAATACAATGGAATTATATTGATTCTACAAAACAACTATTATAAAAAAAACCAACAAGAAGGGACCCCATCATGCATTAGATGGACATATTTGATTTAATAATGCTGTTACATTTGCATGATATTAAAAAAGAGAAAGATGAACTTTTTGCTAGCCTGATAGAGCAAATTGATGTCTAAGATGGGTGATCTGAATAGCACAATCTGAGCACCTTGTATTCAGGTGAGCTAAAACAGAACAAAGTAAGTATTTTTGAGGGAGACAGAATCCCCTTAATACTTAAAGAAATAGGTAGATTCAAATGCTAAAATTTCGACCGAAATGAGAAATGATAAACTTACCAACTCCAAGGTAGCTTATGGAGCCAGATCCCTGGAAACTTCCTGTTTGGGAGTCGAATTCACAGACAGGTTTATTGCAGCACTCACCGGCCTTTTTCTCCAGGTGACAGTATGGAGGAATGCTATTGTAAGTTGGGCACCTGTTGAAAAGGAATAAAACCTGTAATTCATAGAGGTCTTTCAAAAGCTGTAAGTAAGACAGAAAGAAAGTCTGACTAACATGGTTATGATGTTTATTTATGCTTATAACTTGGTTAAATGAATAATTGTAGCATAATCCATATTTGAAACCTGGGATAATTTGGGATAAAGGTGTTTTCAGTCTTTACTGTCAATATTGAATCCTTCGATAAGAAAACGCAATTTGTATAAAGAGAAATGTCTTAGAAAAAATACACTTACAGATCTTCACAAGTGAAAAGACCTTGCTTGGCATTAGTACATCTGCATTGGAAGTCACATCCGTCACGCCATGTCTGGCCCTGGAAATACTGCTTTGTCTTGTAGACGCAAACATCTGAAACGTGTAATATCGATGTTGCCACACATCTGATATAGGCTATATCTAATCTAACACACAAAGGCGATATTTAAATAATTCCATAGAAAAATGGATATATACATTGTACCTCTAAATAACAAAATTTTAAAACAAGTTTGACCAAAATTACTCGACAAATGAAGATGTGACGTTAAGCGATAGCAAACTTATTGTAAATGTAAGACAGAGGACATCCATCCACCCTACTAAGAGATAGGTTGGGCTGAAGGATCACGTCAGTCTCATTTTTTGATGGGATTGCAAAACTTACCTATTCCATTTGGAGTCTTGCCATGAGCACTAGACTGCTGCGTGTTGACAGTTGGGTTGAAGTTACAGACTGGCTGAAGACAGCACTCCCCAGGCTGCGCAACCAGGGTGCAGTCACTTGGCAGATCATGATATACTGGGCATCTATGGGGAAATAATTAAACTTACTTTATTCTAATAAGCTGTAAAGTAAGATGAACTTTGTTATCATCTGTCTGTGCATAGGGACTGACATGTTTTCACTGCTAATTATCAAGATGGTGAAGTTATAAGAGTATGCCCTTGATCAGATAGGTTTGCCTATTTAAATACTGTAAATGCTGTTTTATTATTAAACAAACGAGTGAAACATTCAAAATATTCTCTTGAATGAAATTAAATCACATACATAAAAAAATACAAATATTCAATATTTGTGGTTCATTTTGTGTTCATTCTATTAGGAAACACACACCTGTTGTTACATTTGTATCTTCCAGTGTTGGCGTCCTCGCAAATGCACTCGTAGTCGCAACCATCGTACCATTTCTGGCCGGTGGCGTAGGTGTTGCCTTTGTAGTTACATTTTCCATAGTAACCGGTAGAGCTTGTATTATTCCCGCAGAGACCACAGAAGAGTTGACAGTTCTGTTGTACGTATGGCTGGGAGCAGTAATCTCGGTAGCTCACACAATCAGGAAGGGTGTCCTTACACTCTGGGGGAGCAGCAGTGTACAGGGCTACAAGAAAACACCACTTCAGATATACAACCATCATACCATGTTAACGGGTTTCAGCAATATCAAACGGACAAGGTAAATGCCATAACTGATAAAAATAGTCATGTTAAATTCATATATAACTTTTTCTAACTTGAACTAAAATCGTTGAATACTAGTACAGTATTCCAATAATAGAAACACACTGCAGTTATACATTAAACCAACAAATAAAAACCATTCATAGGAATCCTTTACGGAGTAAATAATTCATTTTAGATACCATTTTAGTCAATATACTCGAAGTAAATGTATAAATAGGAATCGGTAAGATCTTATAATTTGATCTTTAGTTATCTTTAAATCATAAAATCGTTGACTGAGCATGTACTATATATTTAATCATCGGCAAAGTTTGCTTTTGAAAGATTTCTTTACCATGTTATCCAGTGGTAATCAACTTACGTGTACAGAATCCGCAAGACCTTGCACAGTTTTCTTGGGCCCACTGGCCATAGTTGGTACACGAGTCCTTTCCGTAAGCGTCACAGTTAGGCAGTTTATCCGAGCATGGATCTGGGGGAAGGGAAGCCCCAGGGCTGACGGTCGTGAGTGAGGGCTGCATAGCAGTAACTGTAATGACAGTTGCATATGACTGAAAACACCCATACACAAGCTGAGCCAGCGTGTTCATTATAACACTAGATCTAAACGAGCAAAACATTCTTCTCGTCTCTTTAGCATTTTGTAAATTTGTAAATTAACACGCGTTAAGTACCCAAGTGTCACGAAAAGAAAGTAATATTCTGTGATGCCCTTTATAGGGTTGATAAAGTTTTTCTCATCTGATTTTAGCTGAACATATATAACCTTTCCTATTTCTATCGTCACCATATTTCGTATGGATTTTTATAAATAAAAGACATAGCACAAATATAAAATACCTTGGCACATCTGGTTAATAAGTTGATCGGTAATGGAGTCCAGGTTATCATAGCTGTTGACAGTGAACATGTTCTGGGTAGATGGTTTGTCGGCAATACTGCTCAGTTCAACATGGTTGATGCGGCTGCCAACACCGACTGTAATGAGTCCGATATTCTCGGTCCTGGCCTTGTCGGCGGCAGCGATGGCTGCACCTGCATTGGCTGATCCTCCGTCTGTGATCATGACAGCGATTCTAGGTACTTGACCACGAGCTCCACTATTCTGGTTCATAACTTGATTGGCCATGAAGTTAATTGCATCGGCATCGTTGGTGCTTCCACCAACGTAAGTCATGGTCTCAATGGCTTTCATGGACTTTGAAAAAGGGAGAGAGAAAAATGGGTTCACCTTCCATATAAATAACAAAGAATAGTTTGCAAGAGTTGTAATGTCTATGTATTTAAGTATGCCTTTTATGTATATTGATTATATATCTTTTTATCATAATATTGAACACTTAAATATTTCTACCTATTTTCCACAAAAAAAGACTCAATTGCGTTACACCAGAATAACCAACTCCTATTCCATATGTACAAACTCACACACAATGTACTAGTTTGAACACTTAACCTGCGTTTTTCTCAGAATAACATGAAAATATCAGTGGATTATCTTATTACATCATTTACTGTATGCTGCTTAAATCATCCACAAAAAACGCTTGACCTGATCAATCTAACAATTATTTTCGAGTTAAAGTGGGGCTTTTCTATGGAGGCAAATGCACAGGACTGTGATTTTCTTTACCTCAGCTCTTGTTGGGTATGCGCCAAGGGGGAACTCAACTGTCGGGTATCCGGCGTACTTCACGATTCCCACCTGAACTTTGTTCGCTCCGACATCAACTTTAGAGACGACATCCTGTGAAGGTAAAGCTAATCTAATCAATATTTCATTCATGAAGGAATCGAACTTGGCAAATCAAGCAACAGTCTTTGTTAGCATATGGTTGTATTTTGCAGTTAAGTAACCAGGAGACAGAAACAGGTTTTTAGATAAAGGTGGGGTTCCTTGTTTCGAGGACATAGGAGGTAGTCGTGTGAGGGAGGTTAGACACTGGGGTGGGTTATGGGATCAAATTTATTAAATAATACGAATACATCCTCTTTGTTTAGAAGTTGACATTTTTTTATGAATCTACAACAGTTTCTCCAGCGGCACATATTAATGTATATTTGATAAAGTTTTAATCTAATTTGAAAATTAAACTTAAAAATATTCACTTTTTTCATCAGTTCCTTAATTTAAATATAAACACAAATAAAGTGAGTTACATACATGTAGGCATTATCAGTGCCAATCAAGACACACAGATCATGTTTTATGACAAATCAGAATTAGATATAGACAGAGAAAGAGAGAGTTGTTTGTGCTTACTAGATTCCATCAATTTTGAGTCATAATCTGTTTGAGTCTAACACAGTGCTGTCACACTTCAGTATCAAAATCATAAACATAAGGCATGATATAACATATAACCAGTCTCATTTTCCTAACATTATCTGGTTCAGTCAGTCCAAGAACTATTTCACATATGTATACATTGTCAAACATATATAGTTTGTAATTGTTACCTTGAGGAAATGTTCCAGTTTACCAAAGTTTGTACTTCCTACACTGCTGGAGGAATCAACCATGAAAACAACATCAGCTTTCTTCAGGCAGCCTGAAAAGCGGTCACAATTTAAACATACAATTCGACAGTTCCAACGTGAATAGCGATGTCTCAATGATCAATGGAACAAAGACAAATCTGGCTCATCCAGGAAATACCAGTATTTTATATTTGTATACAGGTTGTAGTTTTGTTTGCCAATAATATTTTTTAGCTGTTATTAATCTTATTTTTTAAATGTAGAAAATTAAATAAATGACATTTGCATTACTTACCGGTTGGAGCTGGTAGTCGTGTTGGGTCGGGTGGTAACTCTGTTAAAAATAGTAAATAAATCATAAGTAATGAATATGAAAATGCTTCACCCGACCACCCCATGTATCTAAAAATAATATCTAGTGAATAGGAATATTGATCCATTTTGATGTTACGTTATATTTGGCAACACAGTCAGCATATTATCAATGTTTCCAGTAATCACGCTTAGGTTCGACGTCGAAACGTCGGAATATATTCTGTTATTACTACCATAAATAAGACGAGAAGCGTAGTTCTAACATTGACATGCGTAATAAAATCTCATATATGTGGTTCATGGATAAACCGTTGTTAAGGGGAAAGTCTTTAACCCTATTAGACATATAGTTAGTAAAATAATAAAATATTAATGCAAAATACAATGTCAGTTTTCTTTTCGAATTTGGTTGACAGTGTTAGAAAATATAATGAAATTAATTATTATAATATGCATCTTTTTCCCATAAAAAGTGAAGTGCATGTATATGCTAAAACGTGAATTTTGCGATAAATGTATCTTTTAAAATCTGGATATATATTTCGATATCCCGAAATGAGGAAGCTAGTTCTTAGGTTTAACACATAAACAAATGTGCTTTACATTAAAAACAAAGTGTATTTTTCAATTGATTGACCGAAGGCGAAGACTTAATTTCTAAATTATTTATATACAAACCGTTACAGATTTTTGTAGCGAGAAGGTCAGATAGTCCTCCTAGAGCGTCGAAATTCTCCGATATGAAGGCATGACGAGCATATGGGTCGGATGCAATATCCTGGAGCTCGTTATGGTCAGCTCCCCCGCCAATGCCAACAGTGTAGATAATAACACCGTTGTCACGAGCAGTCTGGGCCTCCAGTTTCACCGCGTTGGTGTTTCCTGCAGGCTCATTGGTCAGCAGTACGACCACGTGAGGAGCATCGCCACGTCCACCGTGGATGGGGCTGAATGACGTGCCCGAGGCGTAACGAATGGCATTGGCCATCTGAACCTGTCCACCCTTGTATGGTATACCGAGGATGGCACTCTGTAGTGCCCCCTTATTGGTATGCTCATTCAGGTAGAACTGGTTAGTTGCACCTGTCCCGAATGTCACGGCGCTGACTTGCATTTTGTCAGGCGCTATTTGCATGTGGGAGGTTACATCTTTTACGAAATTTAATTGTTTATTAAAGTTGTTAGAACCCACATTGCTAGAAGAGTCTATTAAAAATGTCACATCCGCCTTGGTATCACAGCCTGTAAAAAACGATAAATAAACATTAGTATCATTCATGGGCTCTTTTTTTCACAAACAAGGTTATAGTGTTTTTAATGTGTAATAAAACATTTCGTGATATTATTAAAAGGTTTAAGTTGTACTTGATGCATTAATTTGATTTTTTTTTTTAATTTAGTTTACAAACAACATAAAAAAGTCTCATAAATTAACCAATTAAAAGTCCTTCTTCGCTGTATTTTACAACAATACAACTTGGCGGAGAATTATATTTTAATGTTGTGTTTATTTTTTCATGTTGCGTAGCATAACAATTAACGAACGTATATAAATATCAGATATACTATTATTATGTAAACTAGAATGTCAGTATGTTAAATACCTATTGTTTTGTTATGGACATGGTCTGAGTCTATCTTTATATAAATGTATCCATTATTTAACTACGACTTGGGTCGATTGTATCGACATTTATTTTTATCTATCTGATGTGGATTCAGTAATGATGAAATCGTCTTATATGAGAACACTTACGCGGAATGATATTTTAATGTCTTCGAATCATTTTGTACGTGTTCATAGGATAAATATTCACATCCGTTTGAGTATTTCATTTATATGTACCATTACTAGTCCTAGTTGAAGAAAAATTGAATTTAACTGATAACTATCGTCAGCAGCAGCATTATCTAGATAATGTAAATAATGTATCAAACAAGTAAATATCACATGCACAAATTATTGCTAGCAGAAATGAAAACAAATTAAGGATGGCGATGAAAGTAAAAATGGGAGGGAGCAAATCTAAAGATATTTGACAATTAATATTTAAAGTCAGTTAACTGTTTGAGAAAGCTTTGGCATATTTCGACTCAGTCCAAACGATAAAAGTTGATAGTGAAAGATCATTATTTGGATAGTGTTTATATCAATAATGTTTATTTCATATTAATATATAACATTAAAACAATGGTCATTTGTGTTTTATATAAAGAGAGAACTTGCGCAATAGTCAAATCTAGACTTTTCTTTAAATTTCTTATCAGTTAATGCCGATAAGACTGTGCCAACATCTTATCAAAAATAGAAGGCACGTGAGAAATATGCCATCTGTTGACAGATATAGACAAGCAGAATCTGGTACGCATCTGTTTCGATAAGCTCGCTTTAATAGGTCAATACCTGTTTGCCGAATTTTAAACTAAATTGAGTGATTAAATGACTAAAATGGAGCACATTCATGTATGCAGAGAACGAATATATGATATTGATAATAATAGGATGTTCATCAACATCACCAGTGTGACTGGTGCTGTTATTAATGTCGCTGCGACAGTATTCAGTTTCAAATGCAGGTGGGAAATGTCCCAAATGCACAAATGGGGTCTAATAGAACCCTATGACTACCGTAGTCTAGCAGGCTGGCTTCATTAGTGGCCCTGTATTGACTCGAGCCCACAGCGGTGAGGGCGTTAAGTGATAATAAGTCGGTAACTAAATGCGCTCGGCCATCGATGTTGAATTTGTATCTTAAATATTTAGAACTCATCGGGTTATCAGGCCATTTACTCCATATATTAAAATACGTATCGCTATTATTTAAAAATGAGAATAATATAGAAATGTAAAAAACTACCGAATGTTTCGTAAAGAGCCATTTTATACTGGTCTCCTTATGAAATCTTAAAAAGGGAAATAGCTGGCATAATTCAGAGGAATGTTCATGTGACAGCATAAATTATTAAACTCACATGAAGCATTAGGAAATGATATGCCACCATTATGTAAATGATTTAACAAATTTCATATATCAGTCATATCAATTTCATATCAATTACATGTCATTAAAACCATTTGAACGAAAAAAAAAAATACCCACGCCATCCGTTCATTAATCCAACGTTTTATAAATCGGCACATTTGAAGACCATTTGTACTGCAAATAATAAATCATAAACAAATCCAAATTATGAAAGAACTTTTTGAGAAGTTTTTATCTCTCGGAATGCTGATAATTAATCAAAATAATTAAAATAAGAAAAGATTACACACCGGTTTGCGCCCTTGCCGCCCCGAAGGTAACGGCAAGGACCAGAATGAATGGGTTTACCATTCTGTCGAAAATCGAAAATGTACAGAACGGAGGTTACCGTCACTTTTATAGAAGGGCAATCAGTGGTCACGTGACATAAAAAGGGGGGCAAGGGCTGAGATCCATATTCTTTTATCAATGAAATAAGGGATTGTTTTCGTAAGGTGGGCCCACACAAGGGAAACTCATCTAGGAATGTACTATAAGAAAGGCCTTATTATTCTATGATTGAAAAGTAATAAAATCGGTTTGAATCAGGCACATTGATAATGGATGCCATTGAAGTTAACTATTTACATGTTTATGAAAATCGCGTGCCAAATAATTGACGAAAAATATGTATTTTATGATATAGATAGTTCATGGTTTCTCCCTATTTTTACACCAGAAGGACCCCATTCTCATATTACTTAACAACATTACTGTAGGTCATTTAGGCTTACAAACAGAGGCTTTTATTTGAACCAGTACTTTCTTAAGTTGTGGATATTTTTCAAATTTAAATTAACTAATTATGGTGGATAATTTCTTCCGTATCGTGTTCTCGTAACAGCGCGATAAAATATCATTCTGGCATGTTAGCGTGCTGGTCCCACCGGCACGAAATATCGAAAAAGTGCGCCAATACTGTTTTCATGTGCAAAACATTAAACTGTATCGTTTCGGCGACCCTCAGTTTGGCGTTTCGACGCATTTAAATATCGTTATTTCGAGTCAGCGCGTTCTTGGTCGCCGTGACGAAAGCATGACAAATGAACACACCTATACGATACGCCAAAAAGATTATTTGGCGTTTCGGCGTACTGTCGCGACGGCGCCCTTCTAAACCCGCCGATACGAGAACACCATGTGGTTGAATTCAGTCACCATAACTTCTGCAGTTTGTTCGACTTAATCGTCTAACGAAATGCTTGTATTTCGTTCAAAATTCGAAAAATATATTTCATAAAATGAACCGTGATATCTTGATACGGAGAAATATGGTGCCTACATGACCAAAGACCAATATGGGAGAAACTTGATGCGGCGGCGAATGATTACGTCATGTTTTGTTGGCTCAAAATATAAATGTACCCAGCAACATTAACTCTGAACCGTGCTTAAAGCATCACGTGTGATGTCAGTCAAACGGGAGGCGGTTCTATAATACGAGTTCAAAGGCAAAGCTGTATATCGTACGTGACAAACTGTAAAAGATGTTATCGTATACATATTAAATTTTATGGAATTTATCGCAAGCGACGCGAACGATAACTAATACGTATACTTTGATATTTCTCAATCCTTATCTTTATTTTATAACGTTACATAGGTTTCAGAGTATCTACTTATCGAATAAGTATTTTTCTTCCATTTGGGTTAAGGCAGATAGAAGTCAGTTATCAATGTGTCTTTCTTATTTTAAAGAATCTATCTCACAATGAGGAACTATCAGAAAAAAAAAGAAAATATTGTTTTGAAGTACAATATTTTTATTTTTGCCACGGAGAGAATATGGTAGTTAACTTTACTCTTAAACTCTCAAAGCATCTCTAAAATTAATTATGGGCTTAAAAAAACAACAAAAAACAACAGAGATCGTTTTTTTTTTTTTTTTTTATCTTAAGACAGCATTTTTTTAATAGTCCCTTCTTTTTATATTTTTTTTATAAAGCAATAGTGTTAGTTTTCCGGAAAAGAGGTCATACTGATATTTAGAGAGATGTGATTCTACAATAACTAAAGTCTAGATGCCATGGATCTTTAGGCGTTTCCTTAAGGTGTACTACTGGTTCGCTTCAACTGTAAAACCAAAACTCTGAAAGCAATGAATGTATTTTATTTCATAATGTAAATAAGTTTTTCAGATGAAAAAAAAAAAAAAAAAAAAAAAAACCGTCACAAAATGTTATTAAGAATTTCAAGGAACCAACCTATACAATGTTTTATATTGAGTAATGTTTCATGTTAACGAACAATGAGTTCATTATACATATTTCAAGATGATATAGTTTGTAGCCTGTCGTAGTTGTGTACATCTGCACACTTTTTTTCTTGTATTTTTTATATCTATATTTATATTGCGTATATTTATTCCGTATACTATGGTGGCATGAAAAGAAGACGACGATATTTTTTATATATCGGTGCGAACGCAGTAACTATAAGGTGCGAAGGTCATTGGTACTACGAAAGTGCGCACGCAGTACTTAGCGTGCGCACGCGATAAAAATATCTCCCATGTCCCCTCTTTGCCACCGTAGTATACCGTGTTATGTAAATATTTATATAATGGTACACACATCTTCCATTTGTCTTTAAATAACTTGAGTAATAACTTTAAATGTGTCTTGAATACAACCTTAGATCCTGACCTAGGGATGTAACTAGTTCAACCAGGGTTTTGAATAGTAATAAAAAATTAAGAAAAATCAATAATAGCGTTTTTTCAAATTTTCATTATTTACTCAGCAATATAGCCTTATGTTCAGTCTTTACTTATTCTTGTTCCGGTACTGGTAAATAGCGTACAATAATATGTTTAATAAGAACTTAACTGGATACACTCTAGACATGAGAATAATTCATTCATATTTAATATTAATTGGGAAATCAAAGAGAGAGTACAGCCATAAGGCTGCACATCTACAGAAATCAGCAGTTGGTCGCCGTCCATCAACAAGTGTTTCATTCCTTAAATTCCTCCAGGACGCTCTCCGGACAGGGGATCAGTAGTGGAGGCTGGTGATCCTCCAACAACCTCTCTGTGGATGGATTCCAGCTCTCATTTCCACGCTTACTCCAGAGCCAGATGGACGCCTTCTCCGCTGCTTTCCCGAGCTTTCTCACTGAAGTTCTGCTTACATTTTCCCAACAATACCCAGGGAGCTAAACGTGGACCAAACTGAACTTCCAGAAGAAGAATGTGTTTTAGAAATTTACACCCCTTCTACAATAAATAGAAAATAATTGTGATGATTAAATTTTCTCATCGTATACTTGTTTGAGAACAT